>OZ019981.1:15844235-16084881 GCA_963970395.1 Ephialtes manifestator | reverse complement strand
AGGAAACATCAAATTCGGACTTCAGCAGAAAAGATCGTTTGATTTCGATATTACTGAGATTGATTAGTCAGAATTGAAATTCTGTGTTAAATTCCGAATGCAGAGTCATAGGTAAAGCAGTAGCAACTTCGCTCCTATGGTAATCCTCTCACGCTTTGCTAGGATGAACTGTGCAGAAAATAAACTTTCTAGTTTTGGACCTTAATTGAATGGGTTATAATTCTGTTTCGGTCCAGCTGATGTCGAGGGTTTGAGCTGTCTGACAGATTCGCCACAATTTGTATTGAATACCAGGAAACATCAAATTCGGACTTCAGTAGAAAAGATCGTTTGATTTCGATATTACTGAGATTGATTAGTTAGAATTGAAGTTCTGTATTAAATTCCGAATGCAGAGTCGTCGGAAAAGCAGTAGCAACTTCGTTCCTATGGTAATCTCTCACGCTTTGCTAGAATGAACTGTGCAGAAAATTAACTTTTCTAGTTTTGGACCTCAATTGAATGGGTTATAATCCTGTTTTGATCCATCGGATGTCGAGGGTTTGAGCTATCTGACAGATTTGCCACAATTTGTATTGAATACCAGGAAACATCAAATTCGGACTTCAGTAGAAAAGATCGTTTGATTTCGATATTACTGAGATTGATTAGTCAGAATTGAAATTCTGTGTTAAATTCCGAATGCAGAGTCATAGGTAAAGCAGTAGCAACTTCGCTCCTATGGTAATCCTCTCATGCTTTGCTAGGATAAACTGTGCAGAAAATTAACTTTTCTAGTTTTGGACCTCAATTGAATGGGTTATAATCCTGTTTTGGTCCATCTGATGTTGAGGGTTTGAGCTATCTGACAGATTTGCCACAATTTGTATTGAATACCAGGAAACATCAAATTCGGACTTCAGTAGAAAAGATCGTTTTGTTTCGATATTACTGAGATTGAGTAGTAAGAATTGAAATTCTGTGTTAAATTTCGAATACAGAGCCATAGGTAAAGCAGTAGCAACTTCGCTCCTATGGTAATCCTCTCACGCTTTGCTAGGATAAACTGTGCAGAAAATTAACTTTTCTAGTTTTGGACCTCAATTGAATGGGTTATAATCCTGTTTTGGTCCATCTGATGTCGAGGGTTTGAGCTATCTGACAGATCTGCCACAATTTGTATTGAATACCAGGAAACATCAAATGCGGACTTCAGTAGAAAAGACCGTTTGATTTCGATATTACTGAGATTGATTAGTCAGAATTGAAATTCTGTGTTAAATTCCGAATGCAGAGTCATAGGTAAAGCAGTAGCAACTTCGCTCCTATGGTAATCCTCTCATGCTTTGCTAGGATAAACTGTGCAGAAAATTAATTTTTCTAGTTTTGGACCTCTATTGAATGGAATATAATCCTGTTTTGGTCCATCTGATGTCGAGGGTTTGAGCTATCTGACAGATTTGCCACAATTTGTATTGAATACCAGGAAACATCAAATTCGGAGTTTCAGTAGAAAAGATCGTTTGGTTTCAATATTACTAAGATTGATCAGTTAGAATTGAAATTCTGTGTTAAACTTCGAATACAGAGTCATAGGTAAAGCAGTAATGGCCATACCAGCTGAAATGGAATAGTAGAGGAAGGTAGGATTTGCCGGCGGGAGACTCAGAATATTTGGACTAGAGATACCATAAACTCTCTCTGGCTTCTCTCTGTATATCCATCTCTCTATGCGTAGAGGAGAGCGGGGCAAAATGGCTACGGGGCAGAACTGCGATGCGGGGCTTAATGGCACGGCAGCACGAACGAGACAGGGTATGCTAGAACCGGGATAAAATGTGATACACGAAAACATAAATCCGTACATTGACACGCGACATTCCGCACTTTTATTAATTTGCATAAATATTTTTCAAATTAAAAAACGCCAAGTTCTTTCACATTTTCCCTCGACAAAATGCGCGCGACGGTATGAAAATAGTACGTCGACACACAGCATCAGAGTTGTTAATTTACAAAAATGTTCTTCGTATCATAACAAACAATATTAACAATTTGCGAATGTGACAGAGGATACCCCATACCTCTTCTACAGTGGCTTGTATTCAGAATCGACGGAGTCGTGAATACATTGCAATACGTGCGAAAAATGGACACATTTTTCGTGTGTTGATGTTGATGAGAATAAATATGAAATGTATTAAGTATTCGATGTAAAAAAACAATATATGTTTATATTGTATTATATTTAATTTCAAAGATATCATGATATTAATATCATTTTCACTTTTATGATTTCAGCGTACGCTGGTTCCATTATGCCCCGCGTTGCCATTTTGCCCCACTCTTCCCCATATGTGTCTAATTTATCTAGAGGTTCTATAGCATTTACAACAAGTGGAGTCACCGACTCTCCTCTTGCTCGCTGTAATGCGCAGGAACACTACGCAGGGTTCCCAATGGGATTTTGGAGATTTCGCATAGGTTCACATCGCAGTATGCTCTGAATGTGCATGCGAGCTTAAGAACATATACCCACGCAAGCACATGAATGCTGTGGATAGAACTAATTGCCTGAACAACCATATTTCCATCTTTGTTTCACTAGGATCACCTATTCAAAATGTTAATCGCTTACGAGACTACATCAAAATATCGATATATGAAGGCACATTAAGGTCATTTTTTTGTGACTTTGATCAACAACAAAAATTGTTCTGAACAAATTCATTATTACTTGTAATCTGACATTACAAATTCCGTTTGTGGCCACAGCCACACCCGTAATTTAAGTATCAGATATTTCTACATAATCATGTCATTGATAATTCGGACCATGCGAAATATCTTAGCGCAAATAATGAAAATACGAGGTTCAAAGTTCCCAAATTCTTTTACAAGCATTTATGTCATATTTTCTAATGAAGGCAGCCGTTAATTTTTGAATACCAGATGACCGAGAAATCTCTCAAAGGTATTTCGCTCTCCGTGTGCTGAAGGGCTTACTAACTAGGTCATTCCCTTTACAAAACATAGGCATTCAATGTAATAGTGATAGTGATGATTACATCAAGCTCAATCTCTGCACATCACGATTTCACTCCCGGACCAAACGAGTGAAAGCTGGATGCTTCGATTAACGTTTGAACAAGAAAACTGGGTCGTCGCCTCGTCGTCCTCATTTCTCCACATCGCTGTCTCGGTGCACGTACGTTAAATGGAACGGGCCATTTGATTCCAAGTTTGCGATCGACTAGGCAGGCCCAATTGCCTGGAATTAATCGCGCGATGACGCGCAAGCTCGAGGTGCTGATGCGTCGTGGAAGACAGAGAAGGATGCAGAGTTACAGCACGCAGATGACATATCTAGTGGATATTGACGGCTATGGTCAGATCAATCGAATGTACGGTGACTTCAGCTACTCCTTCGGAATCGTAGATTTCAGTTAGAGATAGATTTTGCAATAATATCTACAAAACCACTGATTGCTTTTTATGATAAGAAAATCATTGGTTATTTTGTGCCATAGTTTTTTTCATTTACTTCGCCTAGTATACCACAAAAACCTAGTGCTTTTTACGACGAGCGAGACAATGCGTCGGCTCTTGGAAAAACAATTTGTTGAAAGTCCCGAAGCTGAAAAGAATTGGTCCGTCATTGGGTCATAGAATGGGGCACAATAAGCAAAGTCTTCCATCAAAACATCCGACATCTTGAGAAATAGTTCGTAGTTGTGGTTAACTGTATTTGTCGTTACAATATAATGATTTAAGACCATTATCTAATGAACTACCAAAGTTAAAAGAATCTTTATCATATTAAAAGCTGGTATTAGTGATGTAGGTATGAATCTATCGCTTGAGATTTTAACCATTTTATCACATACGGAGTATGCAAAAACAGAAAGTATTGCAATGCCAAAAAAAAAAACGATTTTTCTTTCATTTTATTTCATCCTCTGCTGTATGAGTGGCCCGCCTTTTTGTATCGGGGATGTAAATATAGTTGGAAGGCATAGATAACTGCGATGACTGACTACATGTACGTAACAATCACTTCGCCAGACAGAATTGCTGGGACGTTAGTTCCAAACAATGCTTCAAACAACACACCGATGTCGGACTTCCAGCAGGACAGCCGTCAGTCATCCATCACGGTTGGTGGCGTCGCAGTGGTCCATGCATGGTGTTACACTATGAGCAGTGCACTATAGTAACAAGATTTTACTATCAAAACGAGATTTTACTATCGACCAAAATAATACTCTCAACACGAGACCAACTTTCGAGGTTAGGCCCTTCTCACGCCGCACCATCCAGCGTCTACGTCTCGGAAAAACATGTTTTAATAAATTATAGCGAGAAACAAAAATTACAATTAATGTATGAAATTATCCAGTACACACGACATCCAAACATCTCGAACAAATGGAAAACGCAGTAGACGTCTAAATTTCAACACACTTTGAAGCACGGCCTTCCTCTCAATTAGCCATTTTCGCCAAGTACGAAAAAGTCTCCGCCAGGGCGGCGCTGGCTGTAGGGGGGGGGGGACAAACAAACACCAGAATCCATAGAGTTAGATAGTTAAAGTAGTGATATAGGTATGAATTTAACTGAGGCAGATGTGCCCGGAGCCAAATAAAAATTTAATATTATTAAAGACAACACGATTGCGGACCTCAAACGGTGGCTCGCTTGCCGTAGCTTGCCCATATCTGGGAGAAAAATAGAGTTAATCGCGCGGTGATTTTTGACAGCGCTTTTGCGATTTTTATTACAATTACATGCCTATCTTATTTTTTGCTTGTGATTTGGCAAAAAACATTGCTTAATACAATTTGATGTTTGATGAAACATCATTTGTAATATAAAGAACGCTTTATATACTGCACCTAACCTATCTTTGATGCTGTTGCTGGAACAGGGTCAGGGTTCTCAGGGGTTGGTCCATTGCCCCCAATGACGTGTTTTGAGCAAACATAGGAGTGTTTTTAAATTATTTCAACGCTTAAATCGGTTATTCTGCAAACGTGAATCCATTTGCGACACCTTTCTTCATCGACACTCGGTTTTGCGAAGGGCACAAAAGTCACTCCATCCTGAAGATACTATCTGTCCGACGTACAATTTGCGAAGACACAATGCTTCGTTGGCATTTTAGCATTTATTTTTATAACACTAAGTATATATTTCACTTTAAAAAAAATATGCTATTACAAAAATCAAAACGTTGCCTTCTGTCTATGAAAGTCGGATGGTTTGTTTGTACACCCTACTAGTGCTGCCTCGAGCGGCAAACGAGCCGAAGTAACTTGGCGAAAATGGCTAATTGTTATATGCTCAATACATAAAAATAAGCGAACCAAGGGCTGAAGGACCACGGTCGATGGCCCATTGGCTGTAACTGCTACTATCTGTTACTCTGTATAATTTTATAAATGATTGTAAATATGTAAATACTGTCAATAAATACGTCTACGACTTTTCGTGTAATTCGTCAATATACCACAGTAACTTCACGATACAAAATTTTGCGCCCGTAACAAACGTGATGAGAAAGTCGCGCGTCACGAGTAAACCAGTAGCAACGTTTCTTTAAATCCCCTTTCTCGAGATTTTGGAATATTCTTAGTCTACCGGTATGGAAATCTCAAAAGAAGTAAATCCAGAAAAATCAATCTAATGAATTTTTTTGAAACAGAATTTTATATGAATTAAATCAGGCTCATCAGACCGGACATTAAGTAAATGTATTTCTTTGAATGCCGGTTAAGTAGGATATTACTTGAATAAAAAAGAATTAATTTAATTGAAATAGATCCCGTATTTGAGGGAAATAAATAAATCAGACCCATTTCTCTGGATGCACCATCAAGCGAATGAAAAGTTGTAATACAAGAGAGCACTTCTTTGTAAAAAAAAGTTTGTTTTATTTCATCCTAAAGTAGACGGTTCCTTGTCACAAGAATCTTCCTCTTTCAACCGGACAATTTTACGTGAATTAAAAACAAGCACCAGCGGAGTGAGGCACGTAGCTCCGACAAAAGAATTCTTTGACGTATAAAAATACAACTTAAGAATTCTAGGAAAACAAAGCAATGGTAGAGACTTCGCTACAAAAGCAAGATTTTTCAATCCGAATATTCGCGCGAGGAAATGCTCTCCTTCGTTATTTTACTCGGGTTCTTACGGCTTCCTCCGGTTCTTACGGACGGTGAGATACAGGTGCTCCAAGCACAAAAGCAGTGCGCCGGATCTTGCAACTCATACCCTTTTCTATTCTTCGGTTCTTCGAGTTCCAGATTCGATTGAAGAGCAGCAGCAGCAGCATCACCAACCGACCCCTTGAGGCACCTTTAACAGCTCGGCGTTTTATTTATTTTGTTCTTTTCTCTAACCATCCGATCTTTCGCTCGTTCACTTTGCTACTGTACTGTAGCAGTCTTCGAAAAACCCTCTCAAGCCAGATGAGAGTACTTTTAATTAATGAAGTTAAATGTATTGCACGTTATATAAGATATGCCAAAAACAGCTGAAAGCAGGTAGGTGGTTGATTGGATCCGTCTCATAACGTATGGTTCACACAATCAACATTAAATGCAATTTTGCTTCTTGGATAGGGTCGTTCCACTCTTCTATTATCGTAGCGTATGATAAAAAGATAGAAACCGGCACGATGTGTTTGAAAGTAAGTCGATAGCTATATATAGCCATATATTTTTTTCTAATTTTTTCGTGTCATTGATCAAAGCGAATGGAGCATCTATGATTTTTTTTTCTATTTTATTGTAAGATTTGCTGGATTTATAAAAAGATGGCAAGAAAATCTAACGTCAAGTGAAAAAATCATATTGACAAAAATAATCATTTTCGTGATTCAACACAGTTTACGATTGAAATATTCCAGTTTTTTATTAATTTTTTTATACATATTTTTGACGCCTCAAATATAATTTTTTTTTCCAAATTACGACCCCTCCGATTCCGTTACAAAGAATATCGAAAATACTACATTGAATACCCAACATTTTAAACCTAAGCCCATGATGAAGAAATCATTATTTCTATTTTTCTTTTCTTTCCAAGTTTTCATTTTATCGATATTTTTTTTATTTCTTATAAATCCTTCGGCTTTTCGGTACTTTACTCTAGTTCGCCCGGTAATATGACATTATATTATATTTTGACGGTGTACCACATAATGACGAGCTGAACATTAATTCACATAATTGAAAACGCTACACAAACCCTTTTCTATCATCCCTGTTTGATTCAGGGCCTGCATTTTTTATCGGCATCAAATAATATCGAAAGCCCGCGATATACGATGGTGACAGCTTCGCGCGCCAAACCCATGGTACACATGAGGGACTTACAGAATTCCGGACTTGTTGACCCATGTGGGACTTATAAAAATCTGCGCTTGATAGCCCATGAAAGACTTAGAAAAATCCAGGCTTGAAGGACCCCTCTCCCTCCTCGATTTTCCTACCCAACGGCAACGAAATACTTTTGTTATATAGAAATACTAGGACTTTATTGTGGCTCGTGCGATGCGCGCGCTCGCAATCTTCCCCAAATTCAGGCTTGGGGGTCCATTGAGGGACTTAGAGGCCCCTACTCCCCTGCCCCCCTCCTATCGCCTTCTAGCCCCCACCCTTGAGTGCCCCCACCCTTTATTGTCCACCACCCTTGGGTACCCCCCACCCTTGGGTGCCCCCCCCACCCTTGGGTGCCCCCCACCCTTGGGTATCCCCCAACCTTGGGTACAGCCCACCCTTGGGTGCTCCCTACCCTTGGGTGTCCCGCACCCTTGGGTGCCCCCCACCCTTGGGTGCCCCCCGCCCCCTTAGTTGCCCCCCATCCTTGGAGGCCCAATGTTTTTGGAAAAGGACTTAGAAAAATGCGGGCTTGGAGTCTCGCAGAACCCCCTGAATTTTTCTAAGTCCCTCGATTCTTGACACGGCGGAGCGGCGGCGGCGAGATCTTTTTATAATATAGAGCAATATATATTGTACACATATATGTGAGCTCTACCTCACTTATACACTCTTTCCCAACGAACTCCCACTTTTTTTTATTATTCGATCCTCCACTACCACTGTCCCGACGTACACAATAAGAAACTTCCGTGGGGAAACTCAAGAGCACCCGGCAAATAAAGCGCCAGCTCGGCCAAGCCAGAGAAAGGGTTCTCGACTTTACTCTATGCTGAGCGGTGAGTGAAGTTTACAGGTTACACGTATATAGACGCTTCACTCTGCTTTTGAGGCTGAAAGACGAAGGCAAGGAAACAGGAGGTGGGGTTGGGTTTTAGCTCACACGTGCATATAGCACATTGGAAAGTTAACGTTTGTACACAGTTGTAAAGAGTGTAGAGTATAAAAGAGGAAAAGACAGATATCGATGACTTGCGTTCACTCGATTGAGTAAGTTCAATAGAAAAAGATTTTTGTCAGTTTTCTTATTCCCACCAGTTTATACCTTTGTAGCTTGTACCGTACAAATAGTTTGAGGTCTTTTGAGGATTGGATTATTTTATTTATAAAAAAGTTTTCCTTCTCTCTTGACCGCACACTGGGGCCTGCGTTCACTGGCCGAGTTCCGGAAGATTGGGAACTATATTCGAATCCGTCGCCACCCTATGGAGAATCTTTGCGAAGGATCTTACTTTTTCCTTTAGTCTCGTATGCCAGACCCACTGCTGGACACACGAGAGAGGGAGAATCACACGCGAGGATACGATTCGCGTATACTTGAGCTTCGGAAACACACGGAACAATATCTCGAAAACTTTGCAGACTCTCAGGGGGGTTAGTGCTTTGCTGCTGTTGGTTACCATCGACTATTCAGTCTAGAGTCGGCATAGTATACAGTATTGTATATATGTACACATGTGTGCCTGTCGATGTATAGTGTATAGAGTTAAGGGTGCACAGCAGAAAACGGAGGTGAAATCGAGCAGGCTGTCTCCATACGTTGTCGGTCGATACGACTGGACAAAGCTCGCTCTCAGGAAAAGTCAAAGTAACACCCAGTACATACTCCCATGAGTATATATACTGCGGTTGTTGCAATCACGAAGGTGGAATGCCGAAATGATAACATTTTTAGGAATTGATTATTCAGTACTTAAATAATAATAAATAATCATTTTAAAAAAAGCATAAACCGTTTGATATAGACTAATATACACAAGCATAATGTCAATCAATAGCAAATTTTACTTAAAATAGGATGCAAAGTAGGACCTTTCACATTGCTTCCTCATTATTTTTCGCGTTTTACAAAGCTACCTCTATGAGGAAGTATGTTATTCAATTTTTGGCTTCCTCATAGAGGAAGCTTTGTAAAACGCGAAAAATAATGAGGAAGCAATGTGCAAGATTCTACTTTGCATCCTTGTTTTAATTAGATAAATATACATGTTGTGGATTCGCTTTTGCTGTTTCGTTATTACGTTATTTCGTGATTATTAGAGCGTTTCCGAAAGTGAATGTGATAATGTATACTTTTAAAAATAATTCAACATTCCATAAAATCAAAAATTTCATACCGTTCGTCACTAAATTATACATATATAATGGCTGAATATTGTTTCATTTATATACAAAATGTGAGCTCGCTACCTTAAGTTTTGCAAAAGTTACAATAGAGCGATAATGTCAATTTTTAAAAAAATTCAACACATCATAAAATTTTAACGGTTCGATCGATCTTAGCCAAATTCAATAGCGATCACCGGCATATGAAAGCTCACATTCATACCAATTTTAAGATCAATATCTCGAAAATTGAAAGAGTTATCGCGTAAACAGACATTTTTCAAAAAATTAAAAAACGCGTAATAATTTAACGATGAAGTGGATTTTCACAAATATCTGTATAAACGATGAGGCTTGATCCCTCTATCTATGGTCCAAATTTCAGCCTGATATCTCAAGGCCTTCTCGAGTTATAAAGGTTTACATTTTTCGATCGTGTAACATACACACACACACACACACATACAGATATTTTTTCTAAATCACTTTTCTCGACGTTTTGCCCCACTCTGAGTGTACTGACATCAAAAACTCGAAAAAAAATTTTTTTCACGAAAACAAGCTTCCTCTATGAGGAAGCAAAAATAATGTTTCCTTTTTGTAAAAGATTCCGTACTACTTGGTTATGTTAAAGTATTTATTTGTCCACCTTGTCGGTATATGAAATACGCCATTTTTTTAACATTGCATGATTTCTGCAATACTACGACAATTCAAATTGAATTAAAAATTGACCGAAAATAGTTGCATACGACGAAAAATTAATATTAACAATAATAAATACCGGTCGCAGTCTCTAATATACTATAGTACGACAACATTTCGAATAGATTTTTTTTATATTCTCAAGATATTGCCAGATTTTTATGAAATATTTCTATATAATTTTATAGATATTGCAGTGCGCAATCGGATTTTTTAAAATGAAAATGGAATGACTGCAACCGAAACTTATTATGGTAAATATACACGGAGAAAAAAAGTAGTTTGTACGGCTAGTTCTTTATGAGTTCGCTATAAATGAGATGCGGCAACCATATATGAATGTTTCAACGCCCAATTAAAAGCATCTTCTTTTCTTTATAAAGTACATGAGTAACGGAAAGCATTGTCATTGTTTTATTCGTCCTGTGATTGGTTACTAGTATTATATATAAAGTACATAAAAAATATGTACAGTTTTAAACATAGAATTGAGCATATATAGTCTACATATGAATAGAATATACACATAAACCCAACTTCACAGGTGGTCTTGTATATAAATCGCATATATATTGTATACAGAGTTTATACAAGCTATATATGCCCAATTCCATGTAACGGACTATATATACATTTTTTTTACTTGGGCTCGTTTGTGGGGAAATCATAAATGAGTGTATGTACCAAGTTTTTTTTTCTCCGTGCATGTAGTTGCAAATTTATTATTCAACTCTATTATTATTCATTTAGTAAAAACGTCTCTAATATTTATGCATGCTATAAGCTCGTCGTAACTATCTTCTCGGTTTAATGGCATTCATAGCGATCAAAGTTCAAGCATCTAAAAACATGAAATATTCTTTATTTCAAAAATTTACGCGCCCCATCTAAAAATTGATACACCGAATGGAGAAAGGGTACATAGAAGAAGTTTCCTACAAGCCCGTTCCGCACGAAATATATATCGCTATCTTGCGCGCGGTACATTGCATATATATCAAATAACCAATTTCAAGTTTACAGTCTTCTCCAGACGTCGTGTGTAACAGAACAGCAACATTTGTGCATATCGCACCCTGGCAAATGCAAACGTCTGTTTCTTCCCGCATGGCATCCAAAGATACGAGCTCTACGATCATATATGGTGCGAAAGCGCGTCTAACCAAACTTTCTACAATACCCATTTTTCTTGCGAGAGGAATAAACAAGATCAAAACGATAAGTCAACCCGAAATGAATCACGTATATGTAACATACGATGTTTCAAATGATGACAAAATTGGTGACGTTTTCATCGATTCAGTTTATACTTTGACAAAATATTAGACAGTCAATTTAGACGAGTTAAAAAAAATTATTGTTTGCTCTGAATAAAACCACAATATAATTAATTATTCTATGTAAATCTAGCTGATTATTTTGATGAAAATAAATGAAAAAAAGCAACAATAAAAACTAACCAGTACGTTAAATAAACCAAAAGGTGTCCTGATATTTAACAGAAATTTATTTCACGGCTACAAATGCCTCCATTTCACGAAAATTTATTTCCTGTTTATATAGAGTAGCCACATGCATTGTTTCACATAGTATTAAATTCGTTGTCATCTCGATTCATTTCAAGTCTGTACAATGAAGAAATATCAAGCTGTAAATTTACTGCAACTGATTAAAAATCATTGACCCATAAATGAAACGACCGTTTAATAATTAAACATACATAAATATGGTACATTATTTTCGTGCGTATAGTTACAAAATGCTTCGATAAAAATTAATTGGTTCGTTGAATAAACCAAAAGCCACCCTGCTATTTAACATACCTATGTTTATTTCACAGATATAAATTTCTCCATTTTACGAAATAATTTTTTGCTGGTTACATAGAGATAAGCGAATGATCCAACCTAAAGCCCGTTGGCCATGTTATATCGACGTCGTCCGTGTTTCACCTCACGCAACATACGTGACTACGTGTCGGTTCTACAAGCGTTAGAGCGCCGCATACATTGTAGAGTACACCCCCATTTGAGGGGTACACGCACAGTCGAGCAACGCTCACGGACCATGGCAACATGCGCATGCATATAGCCAGATACACGTGAAACCACCTAATATAATCGCACACAAAACCGTACGTATTGGTATGGCCTACCTTAGCTTGCACATGCAATCGCACGCACGAGAGTTACGAGAGTAGGACTAGGAGATGGTCGTACAGGGTACAGAGTAGGTATATGTAATCACGTGGTACACGTGCCCTCCCTGTCACGTGTGCAATTCGTGTGCACCCCCTCGAATCCAAGTAGCATGAGTAGTCGTGCTGTATATATGTATAGTATAGTAAGCAAGCAATAGGAGTAGACACGTATGTACAGTGATATCGGAGACGACGTACAGGACCAAACGATATATTTACCCTCGAAGGGCAAAGCTGCAACTGGTTTACTATCAATTTGTGTTACGTACGTACCTAATAGACAATTGTAGTAAACGGTTAACTTCGTCTCACTGAACTGGAGGTTGCGGTCATTTATACGATAAAATTATTTCATTCTAAGTTTCCAATTTGCTGTACACAATGTCTTAAAATTAGGTGCCTCAAATATATAGAATAGTAACCTCAACTATTCACGATTAGTTCTCGCGAGATTAGTGAGGTTAACCAATCGAGTTAGGACTACCACTCGAATAGTTGGGACTACCATTCGAATCGTCGGTATTACCATTCGAATCGTTGGAACTACCATTTGAGTTGTAAAGGAAATTGAATAATCGATTGGTGTGTCGACTCATTTTTTGGTTATGGCAACTAATCTTTTCTTTCAGTGCAGAAATATTTGCGATGAATTTATTAATTTTATATGTTTTTTGCTGATTTGTAGAGAAAGTGGTGTTTTCGTGAATTTTGTTTTAGAGATTTTTTTTTTTCGTTTTAGAGAAAATATATTTATTAAAAGATATAGAACGTCCTTTTAGTACAATGGCTAACCAACTAATGACAGACACATAGGGGCCGTTCATAAATGACGTCAACACACAAGGGGGGAGGGGTCCCGAAAAAAGTGACGTTTTGTGACGATAGAGGAGGGGGTGGGGAATCACAATTGTGACGTCAGGCATTTTTCATTTTGTTTGAAACCTCACGCAAAATTTCGCCATCTCTTGGGGAAATTTTTTTTTATTTCGATTTCACTATAACGAAATGATCTCTTCCGATTATTTCATTTGTAATCTTCGTTTTTACTAGTCTCGGACCATTTTTAGTCATCGAACAGAGTATTTACGTTTTTGTTAAACCGGTATATGAAAAGTTACATTATTGCTCTTACTATTCATAAATAATATAAAAATATTTATTATCGTTCGACTATGTATGATATATATATATAAAACGTTTATTCATAATACAAAAATTGAAATTATTTTCAGTTCATGGGGGCGGGGGGTCTGGCAAGATCGCGTGATGTCACGTTTGGGGGGAGGGCTTTGCAATTGTGATGATACGTGACCAGGGCGAGGGGGGGGGGGGGGGTCCGAAAAGATCAAATCCGCGGTGACATCATTTATGGACGGCCCCATATGCAAGGAGTGGGAGACAAGAAGTCAGCAATCAGTTAGAACAATAGAATAAATAGAATCAATGCTTGGACTCAACAACTTTAATGTTAGGATACTCAAAGCTGTCTGAACCGGAGAGAAAAGTGGTCTGGGAAAAATGTCTGGAGTTTGTGTCTGTGTATGCGCGTTAAGGGTGCCCTTTAATCTTTTATATCATGAGAAGGATTTAGACGAGCGGTTCAAACCTTGGCGCGCCAGTTAAGCCGCCATTACCTGTTATATGTGGTAATTTTTTGTTAAATTTAATACGGCTATAGGATTCTTATATATTTTTCAACAACAATGTGAACAAGCTAACTCGTGGATATTTAAAACTGCGAAAGTGAAGTTCCAATCTAATTCGATTGGTATTTTTATTTGGAAACAACATGAAGGTTTAGAAATTGTCACTTTTATTTCCCAGCAATTACTAAAATTAATGTAAACTTCAATTCCATAAAAGTTAAATATAGCATGTTGATATTTTGCGGGTAAGTAGAGCACTACCATCGTGGTGAATTTAATGTAAATTGATATGAGGACTAACATTTCATCAGAGCTTCAATAATTTATTTCAGAGGCGCAAAACTTTTCGAAACAAGTTTGATACAGATCGGCAATGGGGTAAAACACGTTGTCACACTCATTATTTAAATCAATAGTGCAAAGTCAAACTTTGCAAATGACTTCCTCATTGTTCCCCACAGTTCACAAAGCTGTTTCAATGAGAAACTATGTTGATTCATTTTGGCTTCGTCATAGAAGAAGCATCGTTAAATCGGTGAATAATAATCAACCAATACACAAGGTTTGACTTTGTTGCACAATTAGAAAAAAATATTGTCATAAATTTATTTCCTAGAGTAATGATAACGTCAATGTAAACAAAAAACTTTATTAAGCTCTTTTGAGATATAAGAAAACACATATATTATTAATGATTTAAATCATAAAAATTTCATTAGTCTTCATCGTAATAATACTTTTTGCCAGTACATGCAGAAAACTCAAGTAGCGGTCGTTTGCATAAAATAATACTACATGAATAATAATTCTTTTTCGCACCCTTAACGAAAACACAAGAACGAAAGGTAGCCCAGTAATCCGACATGTATGGTCGGTCCGACGATGCTGAAGAGGCATTACCGAGAGGTGCAAAAGCTCGGAAGGTAAAATCCGAGTACACTACGAACATGTATTCTCGGTACGAGGAGTGCGCAAATGGTAGTCATATGCATGGGAATCACGTTGTTGATGTACGAGAAGAGAGCCGGCACGCTCTGCAGCTAGCTTCTATATGTAGCGCATATGCCACCACCGAAACTCGTGAGCTGCCACACCCGCATTACCACTTTCGCTCCCCTTAAAGGAAGGAGAGACCGAGCGGAGGAGAGAGAAAGAAAGTGCATGCCGCTAACCATTTTCCCAGCTTCGAGTCGCCCGGTACCTCCACGCGTCTGTACTATGGACCGAATGCTTATTTCGCATGCTACTACCTCTCACAACGACCCACCATTTTCAAGTACAAAGAGGTATGGTGCTTTCACATGGGCGTTTTACAATGAGAATAAATCACCGAATACACACTCTCCGGCTACGAATGGCGCGACCTGAAGCGTAGGTGATAGCAGCGTCACCGAAAAACCTTCACGGCTTTGTGTTACTCGTTCTCTTTTACTTTTTTTTTTTTTACTATCCAAACCTACTGTCTCTGCCCAGTGCGCTTTTCGCTACTTCTTTTTTCCATCAGTTTTTCTGGCGGTCCGCTCGTGTATCGCTCCGGTAGAATCCCCGGGATTGCATTCAGGTACCTCTTCCACCCCTTGAGCTCTTTCCGACCCCCACCATCTGATAGTCACGTACATTGTTCTCACACGGGTAGCATACACCGCGATACGAAAATCTGTTTCAGATATTCGAAAGTTCTACGGTCACGAGATATTTTCTCGAATTGCGTGGAAGTACAGTAAGACCTCGATTATCCGGCGACGGATAATCGAGGTCTTACTGCAAAAGCTACGCTAGGAACTAGTAGAACGCATGGCCCACCACTTGTCTGGGCTGCGAAGAAAAGTCGCGGTGCGAATGATATCTCGCCAGTACGGCAAAGCGAAATAGTTGAAATCGTTTCCGTGAATACTTTGACGATAAGTAGATATTGGGAAAGAATTTTCATAAATTTTTCACCGTGCACGCGTACAAGCTACGAGCAAAGGTAGCGGTAATATGGGAGACGTTAAAAGGGATGGGGCGAAGCATACGGTTATAAGGAATTGCAAATTTTCATAAAAACGGTTGAAAGCATTTCTGACTTCTTTCCCAGAGATAATTCCGTAGTGTCGGAAAATTGAGGGTGGTTGTATAGTTGGTTTAAAAATAAGTTAATTCACTAGGGTAAGAAAGAACTGTGAATTAATTTTGGTATGTGATAATATATGCATAAACGTTGTGTAACAATATAAATAGAAAAGAAGAGTCAGGCATCTGGCGATTCTCTTTTAACCTCAGCTAAACGAGAATACTGGAGGATGCAGCTGGTGCGAACGTTGAAACTCAACGGAAAGGTCGTGATCCCAGAGACTTTAATTAAAATATGGAGATCAACGCCTAAAGCCTGGCATTGTGGGTCCATATGCACTCGAGAATAACGCTTGGTGGCTGCGATAATAACAGATAATATATCGCTGTGCGAATCCTCTAGCTCGCTGTAACTACCTAGCGAGACTCCATAGTTGCCGCGAAACAGTGGAGTAAAATCTACGATTCATTACTGTAACCTCGTAGAGGAACAGTTAGAGCAATGACTGATAAGACAAGAAATATGACGACGCAATTTGAGAACCTCTAGCATCATTTTGTTAGTACTTTTTCACCATTTGGATAAAACTCAGAAAAATGTGCTATGCTGTGCCATGCTGTTCCACGTTATGCCACGTTATGCGACGCTGTACAACGCTGTGACCTGCTGTGCAATGCTGTTCCACGTATGCCGCGTTATGCGACGCTGTGCAACGCTGTGTCCTGCTGTGCAACGCTGTTCCACGTTATGCCACGTTATGCCACGTTATGCCACGTTATGCGACGCTGTGACCTGCTGTGCAACGCTGTGCAACGCTGTGCAGCGCTGTGAAACGCTGTGCAACGCTGTGCAACGCTGTGCAACGCTGTGCAACGCTGTGCAACGCTGTGCAACGCTGTGCAACGCTGTGCAACGCTGTGCAACGCTGTGCAACGCTGTACAACGCTGTGCAACGCTGTGCAACGCTGTGCAACGCTGTGCAACGCTGTGCAACGCTGTGCAACGCTGTGCAACGCTGTGCAACGCTGTGCAACGCTGTGCAACGCTGTGCAACGCTGTGCAACGCTGTGCAACTCTGTGCAACGCTGTGCAACGCTGTGCAACGCTGTGCAACGCTGTGCAACGCTGTGCAACGCTGTGCAACGCTGTGCAACGCTGTGCAACACTGTACAGCGCTGTGAAACGCTGTGCAACGCTGTGCAACGCTGTGCAACGCTGTTGCAATGCTGTGCAATGCTGTGCAACGCTGTGCAATGCTGTGTAACGCTGTGCAATGCTGTACCACGCTGTGCCACGCTGTGCCACGCTGTGCCACGCTGTGCCACGCTGTGCCACGCTGTGCCACGCTGTGCAATGCTGTGCTACGCTATGCAATATTGTGCCACGCTATGCCACGCTATGCCACGCTATGCCACGCTATGCCACGCTATGCCACGCTATGCCACGCTATGCCACGCTATGCAACGCTATGCAACGCTATGCAACGCTATGCAACGCTATGCAACGCTATGCAACGCTATGCAACGCTATGCAACGCTATGCAACGCTATGCAACGCTATGCAACGCTATGCAACGCTATGCAACGCTATGCAACGCTATGCAATGCTGTGCCACGCTGTGCAACGCTGTGCCACGCTGTGCAACGCTGTGCCACGCTATGCAACGCTATGCAACGCTGTGCTACATTATGCGACGCTATGAGATGCCACCACGTTATGAGACGCTATGCCACGTTATGATAAAAAGTATGCATCAAGCATGTGGACTACAATTTATTGTCTGAGAGTGGAATACATGACTAACAATTAATTATAATGTCAAATATAGATTCCACTCGTATCAATATGATTTTTAATAGAACGCATATTGTCACTTTTATGTGGAACAGTTAGAGCAATGACTGATAAGACAAGAAATATGACGACGCAATTTGAGAACCTCTAGCATCATTTTGTTAGTACTTTTTCACCATTTGGATAAAACTCAGAAAAATGTGCTATGCTGTGCCATGCTGTTCCACGTTATGCCACGTTATGCGACGCTGTACAACGCTGTGACCTGCTGTGCAATGCTGTTCCACGTTATGCCACGTTATGCGACGCTGTACAACGCTGTGACCTGCTGTGCAATGCTGTTCCACGTATGCCGCGTTATGCGACGCTGTGCAACGCTGTGTCCTGCTGTGCAACGCTGTTCCACGTTATGCCACGTTATGCCACGTTATGCCACGTTATGCGACGCTGTGACCTGCTGTGCAACGCTGTGCAACGCTGTGCAGCGCTGTGAAACGCTGTGCAACGCTGTGCAACGCTGTGCAACGCTGTGCAACGCTGTGCAACGCTGTGCAACGCTGTGCAACGCTGTGCAACGCTGTGCAACGCTGTGCAACGCTGTGCAACGCTGTGCAACGCTGTACAACGCTGTGCAACGCTGTGCAACGCTGTGCAACGCTGTGCAACGCTGTGCAACGCTGTGCAACGCTGTGCAACGCTGTGCAACGCTGTGCAACGCTGTGCAACGCTGTGCAACGCTGTGCAACGCTGTGCAACGCTGTGCAACGCTGTGCAACTCTGTGCAACGCTGTGCAACGCTGTGCAACGCTGTGCAACGCTGTGCAACGCTGTGCAACGCTGTGCAACGCTGTGCAACGCTGTGCAACACTGTACAGCGCTGTGAAACGCTGTGCAACGCTGTGCAACGCTGTGCAACGCTGTTGCAATGCTGTGCAATGCTGTGCAACGCTGTGCAATGCTGTGTAACGCTGTGCAATGCTGTACCACGCTGTGCCACGCTGTGCCACGCTGTGCCACGCTGTGCCACGCTGTGCCACGCTGTGCCACGCTGTGCAATGCTGTGCTACGCTATGCAATATTGTGCCACGCTATGCCACGCTATGCCACGCTATGCCACGCTATGCCACGCTATGCCACGCTATGCCACGCTATGCCACGCTATGCCACGCTATGCCACGCTATGCAACGCTATGCAACGCTATGCAACGCTATGCAACGCTATGCAACGCTATGCAACGCTATGCAACGCTATGCAACGCTATGCAACGCTATGCAACGCTATGCAACGCTATGCAACGCTATGCAACGCTATGCAATGCTGTGCCACGCTGTGCAACGCTGTGCCACGCTGTGCAACGCTGTGCCACGCTATGCAACGCTATGCAACGCTGTGCTACATTATGCGACGCTATGAGATGCCACCACGTTATGAGACGCTATGCCACGTTATGATAAAAAGTATGCATCAAGCATGTGGACTACAATTTATTGTCTGAGAGTGGAATACATGACTAACAATTAATTATAATGTCAAATATAGATTCCACTCGTATCAATATGATTTTTAATAGAACGCATATTGTCACTTTTATGTGTTTGTATTTTTTTCTTTGGCTTACTAAACATGTCGAATTTCTGCAAGGGCAATTCTAACCGCATTCGGCACAGGGATTTGCATGTAGGTATTCATTAGCGTATTCTCTGGGCTCGGTCTGGTTAGCTGATTGGCCAGCCAGTCATTATCTCCATTTCACGCTTCACAGATACGAGTGTCTGGTGGCAGTTGCTCCGGTCTCGGCTCCGGTGTTTCTCGATCGGCTTGCAACATCCCAGCCTCGGCAACAACTACTCTTGTATCTGATGTGTGTGTGGGGGACCCGTGACAACATTGACAATCGATGCTTTGCACCACTGACGCAAGCTGGAGCATCACTAGCATCCAGGTGTACTGGAGGCTGCAAGTCGAAAGCATTGGCTAACCCGGGTTACCGGTATGCAGAGACACGAGCGCGTAACAAGGCAGGCTCTCCGCACTACTCCACACTAGCGTTACAAGCCAGAATGGCTAACTTGTGAAACCCTATCCATGATGGTACGCAACTCTGAGACCTGGGCTCGTCCAAGTAGGTTGCAACCTCAAAGAGGCTTACCTCTGCAGATTGGCCATATCACCTCCAACTAAAGTCATTACTGCAATGTTTCATAATTTCACCCGATTTTATTGTTTAAAGTAGGTACCAAATCGCATTTCAAAGAGTACGATAAAGATTGAGATCGAAGCATTTGTAAAAAAAATGTTAAGTTTGGCCGGCCTTGAGTCGATATATTTACAATTGAACTTGACCAAATTAATATGTTCATTATAAACTGATCATAAAGGATTAAAAAAAAGATGTACTTCGTTAACTGTCAAAGAAGGATATTTTAAACACTTGAAAAATTGGTTTTTTCCAACACATTTTTTATAGTTCGCATACAAAGAAAGGTTGCAAAGTCGGTCGTATGTTGAAATTTAGCTTTCTCATACAAGAAGCTTTGAGAAAAGTGCAAATCAATTAATTCAATGTTCTATAAAATTCTAAAGCTTCAGTTGTTTTTTTAACCCATTCTGTACCAACTATCCTTGCACGTTATCACGTACGTGTCTAAAGTTTCAACCCGTTTCGTCAGATGTGTTAAAACCAAGAATTATATAAATTTGTGTGATTCAAATGGCTATATAATCTGAAGTTCTTTAGTGAACTTCATAAAATTTGATATCTAGTATAACTGAATATTCATGCACGCCTGTAAAAAAACTTGTCGAAGTTAGAACGTCAAATTTTCGAAAATTCAGAATACTATAAAATCCGAACCACTTTACAAATTAAGCTCAAATTCAATACCGAGCGTGCTTTTAATTTACTTTATTTGTTGAGAACTACTCAGCTCATTAGCTAAAAAATTGCTGCAGCTAGAGGGCGCAGACTTTTTTCGATTAATTCACTTTCATTAAATTTTTTAATCTGCTTCATCTTTTTCATACATTTTTACAAAGAAAGGGGCATTACTGCTCTACCGTTATACTAAATTTTACCTTGATTGTTAAAGCCATTCTTGAAATTGCACTGGGTTGAATTTTGCAAGCCTAACACTCACACACACACACCCATCTGTAATTTTTTTTTAAACCACTTTCTTCGATATTTTATACCATTTTGAGTAATTTGATATGAAAACCCGTTTTTTTATTTAAAAAACTAAGCTTTCCCTAAGGTCCATGGTCTAAAAGGGAAAAAAACCTTTAAAAATTTACAAATATTGGAATTTCATCGGAAATATAAAAAACATTTACATTTCTAAAAGAAATATGTATTCACGTATGAAATTTAAAGAGATAAGTTTTTTTTTAAGTATCCCAAATTAATGACATTTTTAAATTATTTTTCAACGAGAAAGGGTGGCTATTAAAGGATTCATTACAAAATGGCTGATGCAAAACAAAAACAAAAGCTGATAAAAATGTTGAAAAAAAAAAATTCCGAATGCGAAAATACGACCGTGCAGGAATTACTTCAATCAGCACAGAGTGCAGGGAATAGTAAAATCGCGCACGATTGCATAACTCGTTACTTTTCCTTGGCCTCTCTTTATAGATTGCAGGCAGTGAAGAGAAAGTAAAAAAATGTTGATTTACTGCTTGAGCAAAACGAAAGCTAGAATCGGAGATCGTAAAAGGAAGAGGAGGAGAGAACGTTTTCGAGATCACTTTGCAGCTTCCAGCAAAACGAAGTAGCATCCCCGATGTGCCTTACAGCTTTGATGCTACCTCTGCTTATCTAGATGCTGTTGATGTTACACGAGTGAAAAAAAAAAGCGAGCCGCACTGCCCTGGTTAAGAGCGTGCTGGAGGCCGCTTAAGCGATGAGGAGCTTAGTGCTTGCATGACGGCGCAATCTGATAACGATACAGAGTTTAAATGGTCTGGTGCTTGGTGCGATCTTTCTCCTCGTGCAGCAATAAATAAGTGAGTGCACTGACAGGGGTCGCGCTCGCACGAATTACCGTCCCCTTTCAGCGCGTCTCGACTATTTTTCCCTGGGGGCCTTGGCAAAAAGAATGCCGGTGCAACTGACAACCATCTTTTCCATTTATGGCCCATCAGGATTAATGATTCCACTTTTTCCATGTAATCATCGATTATCTCACTTTAAAACAAAAATATTTCTACACTAGTAAAACGTACGTAAAAGTGGTAAAATTTACGATATTGTATTAGGTATCAGAGGAAAATGAAATGAACATATCTGCTGCAAAGATAATTATTAAAACCAGCAGAACGATGGATCTTTTTCGTGATTAAAAACCGACATCAAATCAAGATGAAATCTCGTTAAATAAAAAAATGAGAATTGTGAAAAAAATCTGTTATTTAAAAAAATGGCTGTAATTTAATCAAGAAACGACGGTGGTAAAAAAATATACAACAGGACATAACATGTAGAATCTCTGTTTAGCACTATTTCTTGTTAAAATGTTCGGCTAATATTGAACGGATCGGCCTTACAATTTCTGTCAGCTCGGTCTCTCTGTAGAAGACGCCGGAGATGAAAAGATTGTATAATTAATTAAGAAAAAGGTAAAATTTAAACCGGTTGACTCACCAAGTCAATATAATCAAATTACTTCACTTTAATTTGAGTCCCAGGGCCGGGAGAGAGGCGAGAGTCGTTTTCTCCTCCATCATCGCCTCGAGACATTTCTTTGGGGGAGTCCAATTTCTCGTCACTCGAGCGCGAGGATCGAAACTGCTGTGCAACTACGAGGAAAGCGGAAATTAAAGGCGAAAGGCGACCATTGAGGCGAAAAACCGCGCCGATAATCCAGTTAAAACTGGTCCATTAACGGCCTGGCTCGTCGTCGTCCTCAAAGCCACATTCGGAGCTATGCGCACACCACAACATTTAGGAACCCCGGAAAAACGGTCTCTGCGATCATTTAGGGACTGCGGATATACGCTCCGTGAGAAAAAGCTTAGCATCTAATGGCCTCCATGGGATTGTTCTGTGGTGATCTCGTAAATACATTCTGCTATACAGCCTTTCGAGCGTTCTTGCCTTACTGTGTTGTCCAAAGGGAATAGATTCAATAATGAAGGGTTTTTGTAAGTAAAAGAAACCTCGCCATATATTGTCCCTCACTCAAAGAAAATTCTGTCGTCGGAAACTATAAAGTGACAGCAATTTATTTTAAGTGTATGCGACTATTTTTTGCTTCCTCGTAGAGGAAGCTTTGTTTTCATGAAATTTTTTTTTTTCGAGATTTTGATGTCAGGATACTTAGAATTGTCCAAAACGTCCAGAAAAGTGATCTAGAAAAAATGTCCGTATGTAGGGTAGAAGTACCGGTTGTGGCCACTGTACCGATTGTAGCCACCCCCACACTTAAATACGTTTTTCGTGGTTATTTTAATTCTGTACCTGTATTTAATCATAATTTTTCATAACGTTGTGTTTTTTGAAAACATTTATCGTTATTTTGACGTCTGTTCGTCTCCATTACAAAAAGTACTGTATCAGTAATTAAAGTATCATCAGCTGATTCATCAAATTCTCAACTCCTTACGGAATTCGACAAGATTTTGACGAAAGCTCTAGATACATATTCGGATTATATAGTTGGCGAATTGCATGCAGATTTGCACATATCAATCTTAAGAGTCATCACTGCAAATGTTGATGTACTAAAAGTTTGAAATAAAGCTATACATTTTTTAAAAATACGATGACCACAACTGGTACATGGAATAAGCATGTTGCCCCGGATATGGCCATGATAATATAATCATTAATTTTTCGTTAATTATTACACAATCAATTCATAAATTCGTAAAGAAGAAACAACAAAAACAAAAAACGCTAAGAAAAATATATCCTTAAAAATGTATAGTAAATAAGTAGGTTAAGCGGTGGAACACCTGTCATGTTGAAGATTCCCATCATTATGCAATGCGAAAATCTACTTTCGGAAAGAATTCTGGTAAATATAAAAATAAAAGTGTAAAGAGTAAAACATTAATATAATGTATGACTATTTGTGACAAAGAAAGCTGCTACGAAAAAGTGCAAAACGAAGGAGACGAATGTCAAAAAAGGTTGGTTAGGTTCACGGATGGCATCTGTGCTTTAAAGAAATTTTCGTGTAGAGGAATTGGATGCTTTCATAAGAATACGATTTTGATTTATTAAACACACCTTAAAAAATGTTTCAAGTGCAATGAATATTGAGTTATTCTAATTTTAAGCATGGCCAAAACCGGTGCATAGGTGTCCAAAACTGGTGAAATGGCTATGCTCCTACTTTTTTCTATTTTTCAGTGTTTTCTCGACACATATGAAGATTTTAATGCTCGAAATCTGAAATTATATTCTTCTCAGATATGAAAAGTATAGGTCCAAAACGGTTTTATGATATTTGGTCCCAATCACAAGTACTTGAAAATGGGAAAATTCTTAAAGTGGCCACAACCGGTACTTCTACCCTATGTATGTGTGTGTGTGTGTGTGTGTGTGTATGTATACAACTCCGAAAATTCGAATGCCGATAACTTCAGAACGGTTTTGTATATCGCGGTCAAATTTGGCACACAAGTGTAGCAGCAGACCCTCTTCAACTGTAGCAATTTTTGACAAAATCTATGCGAAAATTTCGATTTTATGCCGTTTTGAATTTTTTTAAAAGGGAATTGGTCGCTCTAACTTTCGTAAAATTTAGTCTATTTTGCTAAATAGTTGATTATAAGAGCAGGTGCACTCAAAGTTGTTTGGTATTGAATTTGGCTCGAATCGGTAAAGTCGTTCAGATTTTATGAAATTTTGAATTTTTAAAAAAATTGACATTATCGCTCTATTGTAACTTTTGCAAAACTTGAGATAGCGAGCTCAAATGTTGTACATAAATGAAACAATATTCAGCAATTATATATGTATAATTTAGTGACAAACGGTATGAAATTTGTGATTTTATGGAATGTTGAATTATTTTTTAAAATATACGTTAACACGTTTATATTCGGAAACGCTCTAATAATAACAAAATAACGGTATAACGAAATAGAAAAAGTGAATTCGCAACGCGTTTATTTATCTAATTTAAACAAGGATGCAAAGTAGAACCTTGCACATTGCTTCCTCATAATGTTTCGCTTTTTACAAAGCTTCCTCTATGAGGAAATTGTAAATCTATTTTTGCGACAAATTATTTAGCGAAAAATTATGAGGAAGCAATGTGCACGGTTCTACTTTGCATCCTTGTTTTATTGTTACGATAACCATAAAATAATTATCGCAACTATAAAAATATGATTAGAACAATTTTTCAGTTAACGTAAGTATAAAGAAAGTTGCATTAATAAAAATAAATAGCTGTCACTTTGTTGTCAGAACGTCCACAATTTCTGTGAATGCTCAAATGTATTTCTCTAAAATATACAAGACTTGTTGACTATTACGAAAACTTAGTACAATGCGTATTCCGAGGGTCGTCATCCAACAATCTGTTTGCAATGCTGGTCGCTAGAGTACGCTGCATTTAGTTCCTCCAAGCTCATAACTCACTAAGAAGAAAGCTCGGTGGAAGCGAGTCCAGATAAATAGACGTAATGGCCACTTTCCGCCTCTGCGCGCCCATACACCGAGTGCCCAGTCCGTACTTGAGAAGAGAAATAAATAAACTCTCCGGTAGTTATAACATAAATATAAATTTTAAAGGCCGCAGAAGATGGCATGAGCCATGCTTTCCCCAATTTCACCCTCCACTCCAACGGTAGTACCTGAATCTGAGTTTGCCAGAAAGAGAAATATTTTATTACATGAGATATGAAATGCGATAATTCTTCACACAGATTTCCTTGTCGCTGCAGTGTGTCTTTCGAATTACTCTTTGTCTTGTTCTAGCTTCTAGTGTAGTTTGCAGCTTGAAATATTCGTGATATGGTACGCATTCAATTATGCAATGCAAGTACCGAGCATGATTAACGAGATTTAATATTTCAACCCAGCCCAAGAATAATTCTGATTGCCGACATTATCAGAGTTCAATATTTAGTGAATTACCATCGTAAAAATTGTATTACATTATTTTTATAACAACTCAATCATTTGTTTCTTAATTGTGGTAATAAATAACTTTAATAATTGTGGAAATTATTTCATTTTATATAGTTTATCGCTGTATAATTTGTGTTGTTTATTGTTTAACTAAGTTTTGTATGCAAATAGAGCGAAATTCTGACGATCGTTGAATCTCGAAAGAACAAAACTCTCCTTAAAAAGCGTAACGAAGTTTCCAGAACTGGACTTCGCTCAGAAGGCCGGCATCATAAAGAGAAGTCCAGACTTCCCGACCTACCAATAGGGGCAAGTGCGACAAGCACGTTTTATTAGGCCTTAAAAAATGTGTAAACCCCGCTTTTGTGCTGAAACGATCGTTCGAGCGACTTGTGCCAATTCCAGCTTGATTTAGTGACTAGCCTATGAGGGCAAACGAGCGAGCTACTTTGCAGTCTCTTCTCGACAGTTAATTCGATTTCACGCTGCGTGCAGTACATTGTATTTTGTTTTTTTTTTGTTTTTGAAATTGAATCGATGCGTATTGAGGCAGTGTAATTGACGTTTAATAAAATAAACAATAATCGAGTTACAGTTTCCATACAATTCGCCGCTTCACAACTACAATGAAGTACTAATGTTAATTTATTCAACAAGCACGTAATTGATCAGGGGAATCGAAAAAGAAATCACCAAATGGGCCGTTATGAAAGCTCTGCATTTCGCAGGTTTTTGTTCGTATTTTACTTCATGAATAATTAAAATTATGGACACCCAACTATGCTATATGGGCAGTCTGATTTTGACTCCCGACTGCCCGTAGGACAAAAAGACGGGAGTATGTGTTTCACTGGCATGGCGCGAATATGCCTATTTGTATTAGCACAATGTTCTCCAACATTGACATAACTTACTACACAAGTTCTGTGTACCGGTTCATGTGTCTTTTTTCATAGTTTGTATATACGATGTGCGAATTCCGAAAGATATAAGCGTTTAAACAAAGAGTCTGTTTTAATACATCGAAATTCCACAAGATGGCCGCCTTTATCGCGTATTCCGTAACTCACTTCACAGCGCTTATGGTAAAGTATTAAAGTAAATAAAAATAATTTTATGAAAATTAAAAAACAGCCGACTGAAAAAAATGGGTGTAATTAATAATCAAAATGGATAAATTAAGAATTGTGAAATAATAATCAATCGAATGGTACAGTCAGGAAATTATAACACCCTTGACGAATTAATCTTCGGACTATAATACGCGATTTTTATTTCACAATATTTTATTTATCCCATTTGGCTATTAATTACACTCATTTTTGCAGTCGGGATGTTTTTTATTTTTATAAATTAATTTTTCACTGCTCGACACGCCAGAATCAAGTAAGATGAGTTTGTCACTTGCTGAAGACCATTGACAAAGTCTGCCGTAAACCTACCTATCGCTGACTACCATCAGACAATTATTTAAATTTAATACGATCGCGTGCAGCCGTAATAAGAACGTCAATTCAATTAGCGCGGGCCCGGAGTTTTAGAGTCATCAGTGCATGAACTACTTTCCTCCCCTGGTGCCGAGAACGGCGTTAAATCCAATTTAAGTGTCGGACGCGGGCAACCATCCAACCCACGGTGGATGCTCGGTAGTTCACTCCTCGCACGCTGACTTTGCCTGTAAGTGGGATTCATGTGTGTATGTAGGAGCTTTCCACCCAGAATAATCGTAAAGCTAGCAGACGTGGCGAACTGAAAATCAGTGTTCATTCAGCATTGTTCATTTCTGGAGGCTGCAAACTATTGACAATAAAAGTCAATGTTAGATTCGGAAACGATAGTGAATGTGTTTTTGTCCTATAAATCGTTGTTTTCTCCGCGGCGATGGTTGCACCGAGAGCAAAGATTTCATGGATGCCAAGGAAATGGGTGGTTTGATTTTTTTTTTCATTGATTTCAACGAAATATTTTTTTGATTTCAATGAAATAGTGCATTTAATTTTCAAAGAGAACATTTCATTACCTGTAAAGAAACATTTACTTAGGAAGCATATAATAAAAAAACAGTTTCATTGTTTTAAAGAGACATTTTCAATGATTCAAAGAAGCGGCCTCCTTCATTCAAGGAAAAGATATACTTGATGGCACCAAGTGCGCCAACGGTTTGCGCAATCGCGTTAGTTGTGTCGTAATCCGGCGAAAAATCGGCGAAATGAATAAAGACGTAGTGATATTCCTCACGCTTGGTTGTTTCATACATACGCCAGATGATCAATTGGTCAGGCTAATAAAGTTTTTAGTTAAGGGGAGGGAGTCAGGTCAAAAAAATTTATTTTGGAAATTCAATATCATCCAAATCCTATTGCATACAAAAATGCCCAACACACTATATTGTTGGTGCTCGATGAAAGGATTTTTTACTGTTGGCTGATATGCATATGCCTTTCAACATTATCTTAAGCAAAGTTCTTAGGTTTTCCATTCTGCGCATGATTCAGATCAAACTACTAGGCAGATTGGAATGGTTGACGTCTTACTTTCTTCTTCATGAAAAGATACACCGGCTAAATGGAGCAAATTATTTATTTTCATTCTGAAAGCAAAGTTAATCACTGATTTAGAAAATAGCATAAAATTTATTTATTAATAATTATGTCACTTAAAAGATATTACATTTTATTAACATTTGCTCCATTTAGCCGATGTATCCTTTCATGAAGAAGAAAATGAGACGTCAACCATTCCAATCTGCCTAGTAGTTTGATCTGAATCATGCGCAGAATGGAAAACCTAAGAACTTTGCTTAAGATAATATTGAAAAGCATATGCAAGTCAGACGGCGGTAAAAAATCCTTCCATCGAGCACCAATAATATAGTACATTGGGAATTTTTATATGCAATAGGATTTGGATGATATTGAATTTCCAAAATCAATTTTTTTTACCTGACTTCCTCTCCTTAACATAACTAAGTTCTCTGGTACGTAACCACAAACTTACAACGCCTATCGGCCTGACTCTCTCACTTTTCTGTTTTTCGGTTTTTCCGAACAAACGGCTTCGTGTTTCGAGGACCCAGAGGCTTAACTTTATCTGCCGAGTACTGTAGGAAAAAATAGGATTCGAAATTTCGAATCAAAATCTGCGAATAATGTCACTGCCTTTCATTGAGTTTGAGATCATTCAAAGAAAATACAGTATTGAAACTCACGTATTTCGTTTCATTGGCAAGGATTTCCGTGAATCAATGAAACTTTTTCTCTTGATGTAATGGCTATTACAACAAAAACGCTGGATTCAATCGTTTGACAATATTTACTTCAAACAACAGCAATAATCTGGAATTGGAGGATGGCCATTCACAGTACAGCACAACAGATTCCTTCGTGTAGCGTTATACACTGTTCACTGACCACATTCTAACTTGATACGTCTTGGTCTCGTGGATCTATCAGCCACGCATTTGCAGAATCTGGTCGTAGACTAGCTCCTATCCGGAGCCACAAGGATACACCTTCCTTCCAGCACTCGTGATGAAAACCACAGGCCTCAATAGCAAATTGAATACGGTTAACTCCAGCGTGTTCATCCAGTAGTGTTACCCACAACACAACCGGCTATGCAATTCAAGTTCGAAGAGAGGAGAAACGTTCCAAGCGTAACCCACTATTGCAACGCAACGTCTGGTCCATGACTAGGTTGCCGTTAGAATCTCGGGTCACCTACGGTTGAGGCTACACTACCAGTAGAACAAGGGAAGCTGGCACTAACTTAATTGAGTCCTGATTCACTTCGGTGCTTTGGCGAACGCAGACAAGAAACGCCGCTGCACCATGTCTAGTGACGTCCATTGTCCATCGTATATCACCAACGAAACCGTTTAACTAATGACGGAGAAGAAGAATTGGTGCTGAGGTTGAGAAGAAGAAGAAGAAAAGTATTCTGGTGGAAATCACTCGTTGTGAAATTGAATTAGGATGCAGCAAATAGCAATTTTAACAGATGTCAAGAATTTTTCGTCACCTCATCTGATAATATTTCTTATCAATAAGGAAAACGACCTTTTGTGTAGTATTGGGTAGCAGATTATTCGGTTAGAAATTCGTTGAGCTTATAAATAATACGTCATATTTTCGATTTAAAGGCAAGACATTTCTTATATTTGAGATGTCATGAAATTACAATGCCGAATTATTAATATGAAGGACAAACAGCTATTATTATTTCGATCAGACATTGTAATCACAACAAATAAGCAAGCGAGAAGGAGCAAAAGCAGGAGAAACATACCCATCTGATAGAGGATGGAGTAGATAAATTGGACGAGAAATAAGATTTAATCACCCTTGATCAGGACACAAACCCCCTCCCCATGCATTCAACGCGCGCTCATCCACCAGTGTAACTCAGGAAAGGTCTTGCGAACACGCGGACGATTAAACGGACTCAGGCGAGTAAAGAGCAGTAAGAAGGGATGAAGAGAGAGAGACAGAGTGAGGGTCGGAGGGAGTGCGAAGAGGCAATCGTCTTCCAACAGCAATCTCTTCTTTGACTCCACTCACCCTCTATTAGTCCGTCGCTTGCTGCAACGTTCTTAACGTCCAATCAAATACAGTATCACTTAAGAGTTAACTCGAATCGACTGGAATTTAGTGTGATTCTCGACATGCCTACGCGTGCTCTGTCGCACTAGGCGACTTCCATTAGAGCGAATCACTTCACTCTTCCCAAAATGGAGTCTTGATAGGTACTTAAACCTATCATAGGCGAATAGCTATGCAAGTTAATGTCTGTGTAATGGCTATCGGTGCTGTAAAGTTATAATGACACTGGAACCAATCAAAGTGCGTCATTACATGAAACCCTCGAGGCCAAAGAACCTAAAAAATCGTAACGACCGAGAGACAACGGCTTTAAGATGATGCGTTTTATCCCACCTCAATGAAAGTGTCGTTAGTTCATCTCTGGCGTAGCCTTACATGTTTCGTATCATCTTAAAATTTCATTGAGAATTGTCTTGCTCGAGAGAAATGAAGATATAAATAGTGAAAATGTGCTGCCAGTAATGGCACGTTCGTATTCCGTTATAGTCCGTCCTCTCTTGGTGGTGCCAATAATCGTATTCTCATACTTTCTTCTTCACTCTGGTCGACTAACCCTCGGAAAAGTTTAAAGAAAAAACAGAGAAATCGAGTCGCGAACATTTAACCGTTAGCAATCGTGCCACTTTTCTCGCGACTTCCAAGGGACCAGTGCAGCCAACAGTAAGATCCAGTTAGCAGGCAAACTTTTCGACGAGCTTAATACACACGATCCTTTGGGTCCTGTACCTATCGTTACTGCCCCGTCTTGGTTACTGCCCCACTACTATAACATCATCAGGTGAACTCGATGCCACTGCGAGCTACCGATCGATACGAGACACTCTTTATTTCTTCTTTACTTTTCACGACTTTTCTTTTATAACTAAGCAATAGTATAATATCCGGAAGAGTAGGTTAAGCTATCGATGTGCATCCCTTGACACTATATTGGAAATCAATGTTTATTAGAAATTATTTCTCGTGGATACCTTGAAACTTTTTTCAGGGTTTAAAAATAAGGAGAGATGCAGATATCATTTCGACAGATGCAACCGTAGTACATTTTCTCATTCCGTGCCAATACACATTTAATTTTGATTCTAATCTTTGTAATTCCTTGATCTCATAAACTTACATACATACCACCCATACTAATTTCATTATCTTTTTTCCCCAAAGCTTTAACATGCGAAAAAATAAAAGTTTGTTTTCACACAATCGTCAATAAACGTCTCAGGACTAATTAGTCAAAGAACCTTATACAAACGTGACCGTAATATCTGAATATATATTGAAACTAAAGACATTAATGAATTTTTTAAATTACGTCTTTGATCGTTATGAAGGGAACCAAGACCAATGATCGAACGGTTAAGGTCATCCCCAGTTTCAAACATTCATTAGACAGTTAAGGAAAAATTTAATTATAAAATTTCTAAAACCAATGTCAAGCTCATACCTTCCAGTTTATGTACGAAAATCATAAAATAGGCATATGTACCAGTATTCGGACGCTGTTTTTCATGTGTGTATTTCCGGACACCTCATACTTCGATCCTTCAAATAATCATAAATATCAAGAGTTTTAGTACACAAATACGATTGGTTCGGAATAAAAACAAAAGTATCTTGGTTACTTATCAATTATGTTAATCAATATATATATATACTAGGATTTTATTGTGGCTCGCGCGCTGCGCGCTCTCGCAACCCCCCCCCCCCCCCGCAAAGGTGCCCCCCCAAGGGTATCCCCCACCCTTGGGGGACCTATGTTTTTGGGAAAGGACTTAGAAAAATACGAGCTTGGGATCTCACAGACCCCCCTGAAGTCGAGGGACTTAGAAAAATTCGGGGCTTGGCGGAAAGGGGTGGGGCTAGTCCCAAGCCTTTAGCCCCTCCCCCTTCCGCCAAGCCCCGAGCCCGAATTATTCTAAGTTCCTCGATTCTTGACACGGCGGCGGCGGCGGCGAGATCTTTTTATAATATAGATATATATTATAATCAGGGGATTCTGGGTAATCAGGGGTGTCCATGAGGGACTTAGAATAATCTAGGCTTGGGGGCCCATGAGGGACTTACAATATATGGAATAAATAAGTCCTAAATTTAGTCCTAAGTCCCTAAATTTAGGCTTTTGACGGCCCGAATTTTTCTAAGTCCCCAAATTCGGGCTCTTGAGGGTCCTAATTTTTCTGTCCCTAAATTCGGGCTTTTGACGGTCCGAATTCTTCTAAGTCCCTCGATTCTTGACACGACGGCGGCGGCGGTGGCGAGATCTTTTTATAATATAGAGAGACATGAAAGAGTACTTTATATAAGCAATGTAGAAAACTGGCTATCCTAACATCTTAAAAATTTGTTTGATGTCCGATAATTCGATCGTTCACCTAAAGATGATCGTACCAGAGTCCGGACACTAGAATCGTCTGTCTTAGAATAAAATAGAATAATACAAATAAACCTCCATGCCAGAACTTGAAAATCTTTTTCCTGTATATCAATTAAAAAATGTAAATACGATTTGACGTTACAATTTTGGCTTGTTGATATTTAAATTTGTAATAAACTCAAATAAACGGAAAGTGTCCAAAGGCTGGGACGTGTCCGAACATTGGTACCTTAGTAATAGCAGCAGGTTTTATCTTAACTTCAAGGTATATCCGCAAGGAAGATGAAACAACAAGAAGGATAAAGGATGTATCCACTTTCTCGTCGACATCATCAACGGTCCAGCGTTCACTGCAACCGGCAACAGCATCACGCAAGCTTTGGCGACTTATAGCGCGATACACGAGAAGGTTCATAGAGGAACGTAAGTGACGAGAGGAAACGCGAGATGAGCTCGCTGGGCTTGATGGAGAAGCTCGAACGGGCGACAGGACAAGGTAATATAGGTTGTAGTACGGTGAGGGGGAGTAGAAGAGTATATAACGAAGTGAAGCTGGGAAAGTAAAAGGAATAAGCCAGTCTTAGCATTAATCATCTAGGAGAGTAATGGCGAAGAGGATAGGAGAGAGTAGACAGAACACATAGCAGAGGTCCGACGTCGCGCATTTTCCCTTGCGCGGTGATAATCCGCTTTGCCGAGGTCACGAATTTTCACGAGCAAGATAGAAACGGATAGGGAAGTGAAGAAACGAAAGCAAGAGAAAGAAAAAGATGAAAAGTCACAAGGCGCCGAAGTAAATTCCACCCGAAGTACAGTGTCAAGAAAAATGATTGTTTCGCTACCACTCGACCCATTTCCCAAGCCTGTTGGCACCGACTAATATCTCTTATACTATATATACGTTTATTTTCCCCAGTGTACTTTGGACTCGACTGTAAACTCACTGTGCAGTGCGCGCATGGAACGCTTGAACTCCGGGCCATCTGACACTAAAGATGGCCTCCGGATAAGGGATATTCCACATCCTCTTCTCCCTGAGGTTAGACCCCAAAGCAACTGTTACCACTTGTCTGAGACTCCGGACAAAATTTGCAACGCGCGGAGTCTTGAGTGTTATAACAACATGTCTTCCCGCCCAAAATAAAGTATGAAAGTCCTTTTAGAATAGTATAAAATGGACAGCATGAAATGTATGTCGTATTGCACCAAATAATACGCAAATTATACGGACATTATACTTAAATTATACTCAATTACACTTCTTTTATAATATTTTCATACTTCACACTCTTTGACAAAGCATTGATTGAGTATAAGTAGTAACTGTTTGTATATTGACGATGTGTACATTTTTTTTTTTTCGTGTAACATTTATATATATACAAGTGTAAGGTACGCAAGGCCAATTCGCCATTGACCGAAGTCCTTCAGTCAGATTCAGACATACCCTTCATATTATCCATTTTATACTATTCTAATACGCAAATTCAAATTTATTCATATAAATAAATAACCTTGTTTACACTGTATGCATTTACAATAGGCTCTATATATAGTGTGCCCGTGGGTGTGTGTCCGGTGTGGTTTTGACAGAAATAATAACAGAAGGGTAAAATATAGATAAAAATTTAAAAAATATAATATATAGTATATAAATATATGAAATATGTATCTAAATATAAGTTTTATAGCATATATATAAATATTCATGCACCCTCGGCCCGCGAGGATGTCATGATCGGAATTTATTGCATGAGTAGTGTTTATTTTTATTTTAAACAAACAATGCGATTCTTTTTATAATTTTCCAACCCTTGTTTCCGATCCATTTCTTAAGTTTTTGCTTTATGCTTGTATCTCCGGCTGTATTGTCAATATTATTTGCGGTGAGCTTTTTTTATTATTCTATACATATTCTTTTACATACTATATATATTCTTTTCATATTTTTTTAATACAGGTGAGCAGAGATTACGAAAACTAGATACACTTTTGGTGGAACATAGTGAGGTCTTTCTTTAAAGAGAGAGAAAACTTTCCCCTAAAAAGGTTCGTGGTCTTTATCAAGGGCATCGGGCTGGTGTAGAGAGGGCAAACGGGGGAAAAAGGTCTAATAAGGCCATAGGTCTAAGGGCAAAGCTGTAAAGCCCCCTAAACTTACCATACCATACCAACGACATTTAATATAACTTTATTATCTAAGTATACTTTTACATTACATTTAATTACATTATTATTAGTACCTAACACATAATACGAAAGTAGCCAAATTTCTTATACGCTCCCATATACGCATTAATTTCATCCAGCAAACTTCCTAATCATTTTATCCACTGTTAAAAATATTTTGAAAATTAATATATGTATTGGAAGTTCTTTTTCAGATATAGTATATTAAATTTCATTACAGATATGTCGTAAAATTCCAATAATTATATTATAAACACAAGTTTTATGAAGAATTTAGTATACTGTATATTAATTTTACAACAATTTTTTTGTATATTAATTAACATTTGTGTATTAAATTTAATATACGTGTATCCGCAGAGAACTTCCAATACTTCATATTAATTTTCATACAAAAATTTCTAACTGTGTCCTTCTGTTCTCTTGTTAACCAGTTTTCAAATCGAAGCCTTTAACAGAATAGCCTCCGTCTTTTATGGCCTTTTTATGACTTATTCTGTCATAAATCATAACTTTTCTGAAGAACTGTTATACTACATATTGTTTTATGTACCATATTCAGATAAAAATAATTAAAAAACCTGGGAACTATGTATGCAGTCATAAACAAGTCAACAATATCACCATCTTTTATACTTTGCACATTTTTTTACCAATAGCGTATCGTCAGTGTAACGTTTTTGCTAGGTATCCATAATCCCAAAATCATATTTGCAAATAAATAAGTAAAGAATAGAAATCCTTTTTTCATGTTTCGTGTACGACAGAAGAATTTCATCGGTACGAGTGAGCTTGTTCTCGAACATGGCATACTGTACAGTATAGTACCTGCTGCTTGAGAGCTTTGGATTTTAAATTATGCGGGTACTGCACAGTTTCTGCGTCGTATATATCAAGTGCCGTGGAAGAATGGCGAAAAAACGAGGCAGAATGAGCAAAATAGAAAAAAAAGGAAAAAGAAGACACCGGAGGATGAGGAGAGGATGGACGCTGTGCGGAGGGATGCGATAATGGACTTTCAGTGATAAAATGGTTCTATACCGAAACGGCTTACGCCGGCGGGTGCTACGTAAGGAAACTATTAGAGCAGGTTGACAAGGAATAATTTACGTGTAGGATAGTGGGGTGGGAGGTGCAGCTGGAGGGGGAGATAGGGTGGGATGGATCTCAACTCGCACCCCCGGCATCAACTCGAGAGGGGTAATTTACCGGTAATTTCGAAGCAGGATGAGATATCCCAAGAGCGGCTTGGAGCGAACTGCCAGCGCTAGAGAATATTCCCGAGGAAGATGATACGAGGAAAGTGGAAATGGTGTAACTGTTGAAGAGAAAAGGATTAAAGTGCAGAAGGAAGAAATAGACTCATGGATCGTTCATTCTACGCTTCTCTCGAGCAACTCACCATTATTGCTCAGAGTCTTGGTATGTACGTAATAAGCCACCAGACTGCTTTATTAAGATGAGATATATTATATATATATATATATTTGAATGAATATATACATAGTCAACAGAATACTTCGTCAAGTCAGTAAAATACCAGTTATATAATTATTACGAACGACGTTACGGAAAAGCCGTGATAAAGATGAATTTCCTTCAATTACACGATCGGGACGGTAATTAAGATCGGTGCGAAAGTAGCTCGCGTATATCTTAATTAAATGGTAAAGTTTGTACAAAGGTCAATGAACTGGCATTACATCATTTGCATTTTCAGCTACTTTTACTTATCGTTACATATTTATTAAGTTGGCAACTTATAAACTCGCCATCTCAAAAAAACAAATTTACTTTATTTTCTACTAAGTACTTTACTAGTACTAAACAAAACTATTTTTCAATTATATAAGCACTATCGGTTCCTATCAATTGTTACCAACTCGTCGGCAGAGACAGAATCTTCCTTGTAGTCTTTGGGCTTTTGATCAAAGAAAATTGTAAGTTCGCTTTTTAGATATTGTTCATCCATGAATTTTTTGTCTTGTAATTTATGGAATGGAGAACGAAACAGGTGATAATCAGAAGGCGAAAGGTCTGGTGAGTACAAAGGGTGGGGAAGTAAATCCCAAATTTCCACCCAAGTCAAATAATTTTTTCACGAGTCAATCTATGTGTGATCGGGCGTTGTCATGTAAAAAGTATATTTTACTTTTATTCTTTGGTAATCTAGATGCAATACGATCCAGTTGTTCACAGTAAATGGCAGCTGTAACTGTACTAGTAGTAGTAAAAGAATTTATTGACAATACAATGTACACTTTTTTTGTTGGGTGTAGACTTAATACAATACATTCAAACGGTTTTGGGTATAGCCATATTGCCAATGGGCCATCGACCTGGGTCCTTCAGCCCTTACTGTACTATTAATCGGTAGAAGCTCCCAGTGAAAATGCCACTTATTCTCCACCACATACTTAAAAGAACCTTTCTGCTTGCGTCAGGTTTCGGTGTCGGTACGACTGTTTCTCCAACTCTAAGTCACTGGCGCTTACGAGTACATGACCCACTTTTCATGTCCTGTAATAACATCCTGCAGCCACTCATTGCTACGACGGAAATTCACCAACTCTATGCACACGTTGGCTCTCTTCTGAAGTTGATGCGGTGTCAGTTTATATGGCAACCAAATATTTTCACGTGAATCCCAAAGCATGGAGACGATTTTCTATTACAGCGTGAGAACAGTGAAGATGTTCTGCCAGACAATTCGGACTTAATCCCGAGTAGAAATTCAGCTACGGGGAATATCAGGCCCTAGCGTGGTAGCCGGATTTAAATCTAAGGCCCCTCCCTGGCAACCTGATACGGGTCTTGTAGGAAAGTAACGCAGAGCATGATCAGGGCCAGATTAAGTTTTCCAGATAAGGGCCGGATAGAGGCTGTCCTACTTATAAAAACGGCAAATAAATTACAAAATAATTATCTGCGCTCATCGAATTCGATTTATTTTGCACTTTCTATTGGATATTCGAGCTTATTTAGTTTTCAGTACATATTAATTGCTGAAGAAAACACATGTAAATTTATTTGCCGTTGGTGGGAATAGACCCTTGATCCTCTGGGTGACAGTTCTGCATCTTAGCCCACTCGGCCATTGACATCTTAGAAAGTTAAAATATTTATTGTCTATTTGAAGTATACTTAAAATGAAAACACGTCAAGACTGTACATCCATTTATTGTGACTATGACCGAAATATTCAAAATTCAAATATAATGGGGCGGTCACCCATCTAGGTACTGGCGTTTGACGGTCAGTACCTGGATAGATTTCAAAGTAATTCTAGCAGTACAGTCCAGTAAAACGTGAGTTTCAGCGAAAATTTCGAATACTTCTCGATGGGATAAAGATGTGAAAAAATCCAGCACACGCGAGGTGCTGAAAAGATTGATTTTGCATAACAATAATTTTTTGATGCTTTTAACGAATGCCGTATCTAGCATTTACACAAACCTGATAATGTAACGTTACGGCATATTTAAAAAAAACTATGCCATGCGAATACCGTATGCGAATCTGGTCAGGGAAAGTAAAGGTAAATTGGACAAAATCTTGGTCCAAATGCCACAGGAAGACCTTATGTGAAACGGATAAGGTCGATGAATGGCATATCTATATGAGGTTACCGTATGTAAAGCCTGACATGGGCCTGATTCGGTGGAAAGACGGCATTTTTAAGGTAGAATGCCATATCTCGGCCTTACATGGACCTGATCAGGTGAACTTACGACGACCCCTAAATAAGGTTACCATATCTAGCCTGACATCAGCCTGATCCGGTGGAAAGACGGCATAATTAAGTACACGTAACGAAAGGCTTGGTTGAAACAACCAAGTGCTATGGTTATATATGCGCCAGACAATTAATTGGTTAGACCGACCAATTTCTTGGCTAGGCTACCAATTTATTGGTTAGGCTACCAATTTATTGGTTAGACTAACCAAGTGACTTGGTTAGGCTACCAATTTCTTGGTTAGACTACCAATTTCTAGGTTAGACTAACCAAGTGGCTTGGTTAGACCAACCAAGAAATTGGTAGCCTAACAAATTACTTGGTTGGTCTAACCAATTAATTGTCTAGCGCATATATGACCATAGCACTTGGTAGTTCCAACCAAGCCCTTTTTTTCCGTGTACGAATGCCATATCTCAGCCTTACATGGACCTGAGCAGGTGAATTTGCGGCGGCCCCAAATGAGGTTACCGTACATAAAACTGATCTGGACCTTGTGTGACAGCAGGCATGCCTGATGAAATTTCTACTCGGGATCTGGAATCCGTTTCTATAAGCCTTCTTAATTCCTCCACATTTATTGTAGGGGGTCATCTTGGATGAGAATCATCAGAAAGATCGAAATTCCCGACCTCGAATCTCCAGTACCTACCCATGTTTGGCTGTATCATAGGAAAGCGAGCGCACCTTCACACATCGTTGCGCATATATTGGAAGTTGCTTCGGCCGCTTTTCGATCTAAACGATATTCATGACGTAAGAGTAGTCGAAGTTTCCTACGTGAAAGATCCATACTTTGCGTAACCTTTACCACTAGAAGTTTAGTTATTAAATGATCGAGACTGCCAACTCGCGCTCTGTTTATATACTGCACCAAGTTATTCTAGAAGCTTGTATAAAATTTTAGAAATTCATCGAAAAAAGTGGTGAATTTATAAGTTGCCAACCTAATATAACTGTAATTTTCTAATGTTTGGCAGTTAAAAAATCTCTGTTCCTGTTAATATACAAGAAAAAAAAATTGGTTCTGACAACTACGTTTTCAATTTCCCGCAGAAAGAGAAGCTACTTTTATTTTTGTTTTTTATTTATCTATTTTTTTTTAATGACTTTAGATTTAATTCATTGTATAATCTACCTTTTTGTCGTATAACTACTAGAAGTCTGCAATGAAATTAAATATAAAACGATTAAAAATTATGTAATAAATAAAACATAACATTTTCCTATAGTTTTTTTTATCCATAAGCCAAAAAAAGCGAATTGTTTTCATAAGGTTCTTATTCGCAAAGTAAAAGGCAAAAGATACCGAAGCATTTTCAGCTTTCGGTGTGTATAGCGTGCGGATCGAGCTCGACAAAACCGCCAATTTGCTTGGGTAGCGTAGGCTGCAAACCTTGAGACCTTGCGAGGCAACTTGAGCATAACTCAAGAGTGATCCTGGAAATAAGACACCAGAGAATCCGTTGTTGTTCCCTTTTACGAAGCGAAGACTTGGAAAAGGCTCGGTGTCAGGTATATCTACTTAACTCGTGAAAGAAAAGTCGAGAAATACTGAGATAGGAAGGAAGAAGTATAGTTGGATCCTTTGACGCTTAACCTATACTGCACAAAAGTTTTTTCATGTGCAATTTAGAAGATTTGTGAGCTGCGGTTTGGTGCGCCATCTTAAGACGAAATTAATTTCTTTAAACTGCTTATTCATAAATGAATAAGCAATTAGGTATAGTATGACTATGAAATACGACGATATGGAGACTTATTCAGCAAATAAAAATATTGAAGCAAAAAGGTCCATGGAAATATGCGCTGTTTGAACACGACGCAAGAGAAACAGAGGAACATGGATATACATATATTATTCCAAGCTCCAAAGCGTTCCTCTCGTTGCGAAATAACATTGAAAAATCTCCTTTGGAAGAGCGAAGAGAGAGTAAGAAAGTAGGGAAAAACACAGAGCTTGCCGATGCCTTCATCCCCATGGAGGAGTCGATCTGCGATCCAGAGTGGATCGACGACCTGGTAAATAAGGGCGAAAGAAAATACCAATCGCGAACGACGTCGAGCGTAGTACAAACTCGTCGATAGTTGTCGTGACTCTGAGATTGAAGGGTCGTGAGAGACGCCAGACCGGGTGAAAACGAGAGGGAAATAAGCCGTATTCGCGATCAGAAGCGAAGGAATTTCTCAATTCGACATTGCAAAACAGCAACGATATATTCAGTGAAGAAAAAAAATCTCGTTATCTGTCTGGATTGGTGGGAAATGAAGGAAACAAATTTTATTTGGTTCATTGATTCTGATTATATTTCCTTATTTCGCAACGTTTTATTATTTCAAATATTACATTACTATAACGATAGAAAGAAACGACAGTAGACAATACATCGGTACGAATTATGTTTATGCAAGATATCAGTGGAAACATTTCTTTCAATTTCATCCAAGTGGCAACTTCAATAACTCAATAAGTGAAACCTCGTAGTTCTTCTTATGATAATTAAAGTAATCGAAAAAATACAGAAAATATTTTTGTTACGTATTATCGATAATTACTAACGCTAAATATTTCAGTTTCTCATCACATACGAAGCGTGTAACAAGAAATAAAGTATTCCAACTAAGAAAAGAAATGTCTGTCGATCAAAATCACATTAACTTTTGCAAAAGGCTGCAGACGACAATGAAATTTCAATTCAACTGCAAAATTCAACTCAAAATCTGCAATCGATTGATACTTTACCTGTAATGTAAAAAATTAAAAAATGGGAAGTAGCTCATTTTTTAATCTGCAGATTAATTCTGAAAACTGAACGATTTCGTGGAAACACAGATTGCTCTTATTTCGAAAACCATAAAAATAGTCTACGAAATAAAATAGTAACCTCACTTCAGTAATTTCCTGCTAATAGAAAATGTTATGAGATTTTTAATCTAATTAATCTACTAATAGAAAATGTGGTGATGGCAATTTTATTTCAGTGTAGAAAAGTTGTAATACTATTACATTGCTACTTTTAATTAACTACGTTAATGGCAAAGGGTACAATACCTCCAATTGTACATGAGCTCTATGGTGAAGTAGTAATAAAGTGTCAAGTTTCGAGAGTTCAGGAAATAAGTTACGGTGAACAGGTTGAAGGAGGGCGTAGGTGGAAATGTCGTCACGCATCGTCGTTGTATCGCGACGATGGATCCGGCCCACGTCCTACATAAGACGAGTCAAAGACGGTGCCAGCTATTTTCCTTCGTCTCCATCTCGCTTTCTCTTCACCGTATATGCGTATTTCTCGCTCACTCAACGAAGCTCTTACCCTCACGACTTCCATTTCTCTCGACGACGTGTACGTGTGCGGGACACACCCCGCTACTTTCTTCGTTCTCTCTCTCTCTCACTTTTCTTTCTCGCTCTTTCTTGCGCTTTTCTTTGTGCATTCGAGCGGGACTTTCAAGTACTCGTCGCTTTAACTGCAGCAGCCTGCTTGCCTGCCAGCCAGCCAGTATACCGACACTGAGACTCCGCTGTCACCCTTCTTCCACCTGCTGCTGCAGCTGCGGCGAGGTAATAGAAAACACCCGCGCCTCGACATCCAGGACGTCTCGGTGTGGCTGTCGATACGGTTCCTTGTGGAATTGTAAATGAGAATGGCAGCGTGAGACCTGCCATGAGCAACCAACCCAATCCACCCGACCGCACCCTTATGCATTTAATTTCTGCATTCTTGCCACGCCATCCGAGTCGATGCGAATGCATGCATGTGGCACTCGAGGCTACGTATATAAAGAGGAATAAGGACGCCCAAGAGAACGACGAGTGTTCCACGAGTTGTTTTATACAAATAGAATATACGAAGCTTCCTATTTATTTCTCCTCCTCCGATCGAGCATTTATTATTATATTATTGGAATTCTTGGAGCTTGTAGAATCATAAATATATATTCCAAGTACGGAATACAGAGAATACTCGACAATACAAAGTCGATTGTCTTCGGAGCATTTACAATAACCTACAAAAATCAGAATCTAACAAGATATATAATTGTAATAGTAATACCAATTTAATGTACTCATCGCGTATGTTGAAAGGTGGATCTCAAATTTTGCAACATTCATTTATGTCAATAAGTTTAAACAATCATATAAATGGTTTTAATCTGTAGTTCGAGTTTTCTCTGTCGCAATTAGTACTGTCGCAATTAGTAAAATTCTCAAAATTTGAAAGTTGAAGGATAAAATATGTCGTAAGTTAGCAAAGGAAAAATATCTACACGAGGTGGAAAATTCGTCAAAAACAAATATATTTTACGGCACTGCGGCACGGAAAGCGAGGTTTTCCGTGCGCTTCGAAAAACTCTCTTCCCTCGCCTTGTAACGTAAAATCGTATGCAATACTCGGTAGGAAAACTTTTTCTCAGCTCATGTGAATGCAGCACTCGCTTTTGGCTCATGCTGCAAACTCACGCTCGCAAGAAATGTGTTTTCCCTCCCTTGGGCCGCAATATACTATTTTGTAACACGTGCATGAACAGCGGTGCTTTCCATGGCAGTTTTGCGAGTCGAAAGGCGATGGTTTCATGGCAGTGTTGAAGCAATAGGTTGGCGCATGCGCAGTTAGCGATTCCTTCACTTTCGTCCCTTGTTTGTTTCACTTTCGTCCCTACAGACGGTAATTTATAACCTTACTTTTTCCTGTTCGTTTCGCAAAACTACCATTGAAAGCACCACTATTCATGCACTTGATACAAAAAATATAGTGTGCAACACGGGCCAAAATTGGCGTTTGTGACTCGTGTGATTGCAACCCTCGCTTCGCTCGGGTGGCAATCTTCACACGCGTCGCAATCGCCAACTTTCGACCCTTTTTTTCCCGGTTTTTTAACGTCGCATCAACTGCCAGGGTTATTAGCGACGGGACCTACAGATTTTTACGGTAGTGGGCTCCGAACCACTTTATCGATAATCGGTAACTGTCTTTTGGTGTCGGTAACAGCCGATCTTCTAGGCTCGTTTCACGGTACCGGAGCTACATCGTGCCAATCACTGGCAGTAAATATTCGACTACAGACATAGTATATAGTTTGTTGATATACACGCCTGAAGCTACATCAAAATATTTGTCTGCCAGCGAGACGACGGCACCGGGAATCGAACCCAAGACCTCCCGATCCTTTCCTTTAGAGGCGAGCATGCTAACCACTAGACCAAAGTGATCGGTTTTCCCCTTGTAGCACAATATACTATTTTTTCAGCCTAAACCCCAGATTTCCAAGTCGCAATTACTTATTAACATATATTCTATGTCCTTGAATTTATGAAAAAAAAATCTTAAAGTACTTGTGTGGGAGGATAAAATCTTACAGCCCATATTAAAATGAAATAGTTGGACCATACATGCCGTAAGTGAGTGAAGGAAAAAGTATCTACGTGGGGTATAAAGCCATAGGCAAACCGGAGAAGCGCTGCCCGGCAGCCACGAAGTTATCGCGTTACCGTGAACGCCCGAGCTCGCCCTGACTTCATTAGCAGTACACTAATTATGCACGGACTTGGCGGGTAATGCAATCACCCCCTTATTCCCCTTTCCACTTCTCCTTCCCCATCCTCCCTCTCCCTATCCACTTCATTCTATACCCCCTGCCAACTCTCAACAGTGGCCTGTACGGCAAGTAGTTTCCGCGAGAATGTCTTTGCCTCTGCACTGCCGGAACTCCAAAGTCGTGTCCTCTTCTCCTCCTTCCTCATCCTCTTCCGCCACTTTCACAGTTTTCTCCTTCTACTAGTGACTCGCGAACGACGCAACGCCTTCGCAATCCCCCCCCCCCCTCCACACTTCTTTACCTTGCAGCCCAGCCATCTCTTCCACCTCTTAATACTGTATACTGCTTCAAGGCAATGAAGGAACCTCTCGCATTTCTTTCAGGCGCCCGTTTTCCCTGGAAAATCGCCTCCGCTGTCGCGCACTTCATCCTTCCACCTGAGGAAACCGGAAAAGTTCTGGTTTCTTCGGGGTACCGCACTTCAATGTTACCGCGTCGTGCAACCTTCTTCATGGCAAGGGCCTTCTTTCACTTCTTCTGTATACACCCTTCGTCTACTACTTCCGGTTCTCTTTTTTCCCCTTCTCGGTAACTTCCAGTTAGATTGAATTCTACACTGAAAATATAGGACAACGATTAAAACCGACGGATGAAATTGATGGAGGAACTATTTATTTCAAATGTCTGTAAAGTAGAAAATAAAAAACGATTGAACATCTCTAAGCTGAGATATTTTATGATCCAAATTAGTGAAATAAGGAAAAATTCATTTTCTCGTTTTAAAGATAGAATCCCTCAGAAGAGAGACATTTAAAAAAATTATCAGACAAAAACAGCTAATAGGTTTTGGAACAATAAATCATTTTTTCATGATGTCACTATTAAACAACAGAAATTTTGACATTTGCATGGGTTGAAACTTTTAGATGAATTTATTGCAGTTTTGTAACACTTACATTTAGGCCAATAACTCATTTATTATAAAATTCGTTACGATTAAACATTTCACAATGGCTAATAAAACTATTGCTTAGGAATTTTCTGACTCAATTATTTAATCAAGCACTTTCGTTGTGAAAAGATATTGTAGAGCTTTTTATTTAAGTGTCGAAATAAATAATTGCAATCGAGATTGTATTAGGATTTTCTCGAAAGGGTGAACGAAGTGGATGCTATTTTTCTTCTTGATTCTTGGTCACGGATTTCGACAGCCTCATCGTCTTCCCCACTTGCCATTTCCACGTGATAAGAAGCCACGAACTACCACAATCTCGAATTCGATTGTTTCGCGCCCCTGGGCAATGGAACGTCTTTCGAGGATGAGAGTTTCAGGCTCGATCCTCCAAACGATTTCCACTCTGTAGCTCGACTGGTAGGGATATCGTCGTACACTCCCGTTGAATCGGGCGTCGTCGAAGCAATCTCGAGAGTGTTGTCTCTTTTCTTCATCTTTCTCTAACCCAGTAATGGGACCGACAGATCGAAGCTATTTACCGTTATTTATCTCAGCCATATAGTCTTGCAAACAGGAAAACGAACAGTGAGGAGGGTCTCAATCGTACGAAACAGAGAAAGGAATCGAAGTTGACGATGCATTTATTTCACACTTTGAAAAGTGTCGGCAGCTGTTGGCCATTCCTCCTCCTCCCCCTTTAGTCAAGGGGTGAATAGAAGCAGTCGGCTTACGCACCTTTTCCACTTGAGGCTCATTCTTAGTTCACAACTTCAGAAAAATATAATCTTCTTTCGGTGTAATACTTCAAAAGTGTGAGTAAAGGAAAGGTACCGCTTAAGCTTAACGATCTTTTCATCACAAAACTTTTCTTGAGTGGAAAACGGAGAAATAAAGTTTTTCTCTGTTTTTATACTTTCTTTTTTTTCTTTTCGAAAAATTATACGCTCCTTAACGCAGAATTCCTATTACCAGACCCTTCTAGGGGCTGAGTCCATCACCTTTAAACTACATTACTGCAGGATTCAATGTTAAAAGGTATTAGGGTGTTAAAAATAACTTAGGAACCATGATTTCAAGTTAAAACAGCGAAGTAGATATATCTTCTGACAAGAAAAGAACAAAAATCTCGTCAGTAACAGTAATTAAAAATACGTAGAATATAATCACCCTACAAGCGATATCCGCCGCTTTTAGAAAAAAAAACCACCAAAGGGTTGTATTTATTTCAGATATAAATCTAGCTTATCAATGTAAGCCAGATTTCCATCTGGAACTGTGGGATATGAAAAACACATGGACGGCAGCTGAACACACTTTGATTGAGAAATTTCCACAACAGCTCGCGAATAACGTCACTACATCCTGCGAAAAATATTTACTCACTGAAAAATGCTGTTGGATGTCGATTATTTTTTATGCTAGTACCAGGAAAAAACTCATCAGCAACGTTGCAATAACAAGGCCGGGCACGATTTTCTGAGTATAGAATTTTTTAATGATTTCTCGTGTAACTGTGAGGAAAAAAACTCATCAGCAATAGTGAAATGACATAACAAATACCGGATGCCGTTTTCTGAGTAATGGATATTTTTTTATCTTCTTTTTATAATAAAAACATCTCATATTTTCATATAGCTTTTTATTAAACGTTTTATTTTATATGTTTTGGGTCTTTTGTGAAATGTGCAACCATGACACACTTCACATGTGTACATACCCCAAAGCGGAAGCAAAAAGTCTAGATTCTCAATCAAACGCGGCAAGTAAGCCCAGATCAAATATTGCTGGCATAGCCGAGGCTTTGCACAGATATGCAAACGACGACGCACTCACGGGGACTCAACCCCCGATGAACAATTTTCTTGCAGGATGTTCTCCGAGTCTCAAAGGATTTTCACTTTATATGTCGTTCTCCCTGTTACTGTATGAGTTTGGAATCCGAGTTACGTGTGTGCATTCTCCAGTCCATCCACTGATACTTTATTAGCGATTCCGACTGTGACACGAGGAAACGAGCATCGAAGGAAATAGAATGCTTGAATACGTGGGACACATGTAGAGTGAAAGACCTCCGAGTTTTCCTGCAGGATACGGGAGACTCTGATAAACGCAATTATGCTCGATGCACCAGAAGTCAACCTTTCTGCTGGTCTATCTTACGTCTGGTGTGTAACTTATTCAGAGCACTTGAAGTACCTAAAAAATTGAGATTTATTGGAAGCCGTGAGAGCTCGACAAATTTCAGACTTCCGTAAACGCTTATCTAGAAGAGAGAATATCTGTTTGTCCAAAGTACGGACATCATTTTTATTAAGAGGAGGAAGACGGATCAATATATTGAAAAAAAATGGCTTTATATCACTCCGTGCGTAAAACGCGGTTTTACGCACGCTTCGCGTGCATCAAACCCCATTTACACACCTCGTGAAATAAAATTTTGTACGATACTCGTGCGAAAAACGTTTTCTTAACTCGTGTGATTGCAAAACTCACCTTCGGCTCGTGTTGCAAACTCACACTCGCCAGAAAAAGTTTTTTCGCACTAGTATCGTAATGTACTATTACTTCACTCGGTGCAAAAATGGACGTTTTATGCATGCTTTGTATGCACAAAACTGCAGAACACCGAAAGAAAATGTATGTCATGGAAGGTAGAAAAAATCATCAATTTTGAATCGTATAAGCATTTCGTTTTAGTACAAAGTTTTCATATTACTCATAACAACTCTGAAGGTTATTGAAAGCATATTTTTATAAAACAATGCAACTTCCAAGAATGTGTTGAACATTTTTCATTTAGTTTAGTGATATATTGTACCGCGTGAAAAATTGTGCATTATAATTTTGTAAAAACTGCTGGCCAAAATACGGAGACTTGACTTAAGGTACAGTTACAACACAAACGAACTTCAACATGGTAAATGTATTGGTTGACATTCGCGTTACAGTTTTAACGATGTAGAGTTTTAAAACGGAAGAGATGACGTACGTAGTTTAATGTGAAGTAATTTTACATAAAGTTATGACCTGACGCTGTAAAAGTACGATCAAACCGTACAACGATGCACACGACAAGTCTGTAACATTGTCGCGGATTACAACGCTTTTAATAATATTCAAAAACCATCATACAAAGTCTAAGAGAAACAGTGTGTGTGAACAGCAGCATCAGACAAACAACTGTAGCCAAATATATCTAACAGCTCGATGCAAAAGCAAAAGGAGAGACAAATTCGTGATACACTTTCTAGTTACGGAGATACAAGGCCAGTGTGCACCAACATAGTACGCAGCAAAGCTCTAAGGGACGAGCAAACATCCGGAGGTTCTCTCTGATGGCAACACGTGTTTCCATCAGAGAGATATTGTCGGGCCGACTAATAGCAACTATTATGGTATACAAGTTGGTGTGTAACTTCAGTCATGCCGAAACTGTGTATGAGCCGACAGAACGATAGCTAGCAATATAACAGTAGTGGAACAGTCGCAACGCGTAGTATCACGTACTCATGTTCCACTTCTGCTTCTGTGTACATATGCTACACATTTACTCAATACATATCTATCCAGAAAATGCAAACAAAGCAGGACTTATTCCTGCACTGTAAATCAGACTTTACATAGAAAATGAGGTTCTCTGGCTTTCAAACAGGTTGGAAATCCTTTGAGGTTTTTTTTCACATATCGGTGGCGGTGGAAAATGTATAGGGGATGTACCCCGAAGATTTATACTAGCTATCTAGGATCATAGCACACAGAGCTGATAAAAATATTTATGTAAAACCTTGGACCCTTTTAGAGCCAACTCTGAACAGATCATCAGACTCTTCTTTGTGGCTATATGAACTCTTTTGTGTGGGTTTTGAAGCTGTGAATTCTTTTTCCTTTTTTGCTATAACCTTTTTTCGAAACTATACAGCCGAACTTTCTGTCCAACGTCAATGGTCGTTGAAAAAAAGGGAGACCAAGTTTTTTTTACTACGACAAAATTCCTAGGTGACGAGAGTACTAAAGTTTTAGTAGTGCCACGAGAATCTCGAGCTTAAGGGACGTGTACCTATTTTTGGCGTTCCTCGTGATGCTGGTTAGCTACCCTATAAGGTACATCCCACGCTTGGATTCGATTTACTCTTATACGCTGGACACGGGTGCGTCAGTTGGATAATTCAGGCAGTTAGTAATAAGAGAGAGCTTTTTTATTAAATAAAAGAAGATTATTAAATAGAAGAAGATACAAAATAATACCTTACATACTTTGTTACATTTTTCACTATGACCGGAAAGGTAACTTGAGCTTTGTAATAAAATAAAGATAGTTATGGAAAAAATAAATCGCGACGTCGGTAAAATATCACCGCCGGGCATAAGTGAGACTTTTCATTACTAATTAAGCGTATAAATCATAATTAGCAATACTGAATTTAAAAAAAACACTTTTTAGGAAAAAAACCTATTCGCTGGAAACTGCTAAACTCTAACCGAAATGTAGGGTAGAAGTACCGGTTGTGGCCACTTTAAGAATTTTCCCATTTTCAAGTACTTGTGATTGGGGCTAAATACCATAAAACTGTTTTGGACCTATACTTTTCATATCTGAGAACAATATAATTTCACATTTCTAGCATTAAAATCTTCATATATGTCGAGAAAACACTGGAAAATAGAAAAAAGTAGGAGCATAGCCATTTCACCACTTCTGGCCACCTATGCACCGGTTTTGGCCATGCTTAAAATTAGAATAACTCAATATTCATTGCACTTGAAACATTTTTAAAGGTGTGTTTAATAAATCAAAATCGTATTCTTATGAAAGCATCCAATTCCTCTACACGAAAATGTCTCTAAAGCACAGATGCCATCTGTGAACCTAACTAACCTTTTTTGACATTCGTTTCCTTCGTTTTGCACTTTTTCGTAGCAGCTTTCTTTGTCACAAATAGTCATACATTATATTAATGTTTTACTCTTTACACTTTTATTTTTATTTTTACCAGAGTTCTTTCCGAAAGTAGATTTTCGCATTGCATAATGATGGGAATCTTCAACATGAAAGGTGTTCCACCGCTTTACCTTCTTTTTTACTACACATTTCTAAGGATATATTTTTCTTAACGTTTTTTGGTTTTTTTTGTTTCTTCTTTACGAATTTATGAATTGATTGTGTAATAATTAACGAAAAATTAATGATTATATTATCATGGCCATATCCGGGGCAACATGCTTATTCCATGTACCAGTTGTGGCCATTGTATTTTTTATAAATGTATAGCTTTATTTCAAATTTTTAGTACATCAACATTTGCAGTGATGACTCTTAAGATTGATATGTGCAAAACTGCATGCAATTCGCCAACTATATAATCCGAATATGTATCTAGAGCTTTCGTCAAAATCTTGTCGAATTCCGTAAGGAGTTGAGAGTTTGATGAATCAGCTGATGATACTTTAATTACTGATACAGTACTTTTTGTAATGGAGACGAACGGACGTCAAAATGACGATAAATGTTTCCAAAATACACAACGTTATGAAAAATTATGATTAACTACAGGTACCGAATTAAAATAGCCACGAATAACGTATTTAACTGTGGGGGTGTCCACAACCGGTACTTCTACCCTATTAAATTGTACATTGTACTATCAAAAGCGGAATTTTTCAATCATTTGTATTTAGACATTTCTTTAAAGATGTAAGATCTTGATAGTTATAGGACTAATGCAGCTATAAAACAGTTGCATAGAATAAAAATTAATGATTACCACTTAATTGTAGTCAGGACTGCTACGATTTATTTACTGAATAAAATTCTCTTCTTGTGTGCTATAAAAAAACAGCATTAGGTCTCTGTTGCAGAACCACTGCTCTTAGAGAGGGACACACTTGAGCCGTGCGCCGGTATTATCAACCCCAAAAGGGCTATAACTCTCGTGCGGACTGTGAGGTGCACAACGAGAAGTGAGGAGGGTGGTATCGTTCTCGTTGAAGGTCGCTTCAGGCTATCATTCTCGGCGGCCCTGCCGCCACCGACAGAACCATTGCTGAGGGTTGTGCCAGCAAGTTACGAGGGCCGGCTACAGTAGTACACCTATACATACGGCAGTGAGCCAGTGACTTGCGAGGTTCCACACCTGCAGGACAGATGAAATTATCAAGCACGCCCCGAAAGGGTCATAACTCGCTGAACGGGGGGCTCCTAGATATAATATTGCAGTATGGTAACAGCTATACAGTACTATAGGTGAAGCGCGAGGCGCATTTAGCATGTTAGCCTTGTAACCTGACATCTTTCATATCCGTTATCCCACGTACCATAACAATTACAAGTTGATAATTAATGGACTCGTACATTAAGATTAGAATTCTGGAATTCAAATCGTCCGAATTGTCTTAATATGATGGAAGGTTTAGCGACAATGATCGGTCATTAAACAGATTTGTTTGTAACCATTTTCTTTTCGACGTTTCCATCCTGGTCTGAGTCCTCTTCAGGGACTTAATTTATTTATTACAAATAACCCCAACTGTTAAATATTACAATTAAATGTTACAATGAACTTATGGACAGGTAAATTAATCCCACCAATAGTAAAATTAAGCTATAGAACCTGCAAACACTCACCAAAATTGATTCGGATATTGGAACTTGACGCTACCTATTCTCTGGTTTAATGCCCGCTCATTGCCGCTAACCGTCCATCATATTATACAACAGCGGTTGTAATCGTCAATAATAACGAATCGTTCTAATCTATTTGTAGAGTTGCTCTGAGCGCTGTTACGTATTTACGGTGAAAAACGAAAGATCGAAAGGGAATTTTGCTCAATTGCTTTCGTCCGATTCTAATACGTCCCTGCATCGCTACTATATCCTAAGACAGTAAGTACTGTCTGACGTAATCCTTATGTCGATAACGTGAGACGAGGATTAAGTTCAAGATAAAGCAGATAGTACAGTATATCAAAGGGACAAAAAAAAACATCCATGAATCATATCGTCCATCCGCAAAACCCCAACGCCGTCATCTCTTGGAAGAAAACAAAATGCTACGAGTATTACCCGAGCTAGTGGAGAATGTCACGACGTCATTTGATAGAAAGGAGTGCCAGCCAGACTCAACCCCTGGAAACGCGAAGACAATACCCTTAACCCCTTTCCTTTGAGACACACTGTCAGGAGATAAATGAGGCTCGTGGCCTTCTCGCCAGAGTCACCGCTATACACCTCTATACGTGACGATGAGAAAGGGACGAAAGAATCGCGAGTAAGGTCGCGCGACGTTGGAAGGAGAAAAGAAACTGGAAAAAAAGTAGCAGAGCCAAAGGAAAACGGGAATGGACTTACCTCGACATAACCCCGATACGGTAAGCTCACAGACCCTACTACTCGGGTAATCGATGGGACGCGAGCGTGCCATAGATAAATCTTCGATAACTTCAAGTACAACACGTATAGGTGGACATAGACACTATACTATAAAGTATTGCTAGTAGAAGGTTACCCTTCTACAAAGGGATCCCTTTTTTTTCTTAGTCTCTCTTTGATGCATTTGTCTTTTTTTTCCCTTAAGATTGGTCTCATCGACTTGGATGAAACAAGACCAGAAGTGATGGCAACACAAGGGTCGAACGGTAACAGGGGAGTGAACTCAGGGGTGGAGATCTGTGTCGGCGTGTGAGAGAAAACGACAGGGCTCGCAGGGGACGCTCAATTTAACCCTCTTGCAGTAGCTCGCGGCTCGCGCCAACCCGACCGGTTAAGCTAAGGAAGAGGAATCGATAGGAGAGCCGCGCATCCGGTTGATAAATTCCCGATAACCAGCAGCGGCAGCAGGAAAACGTGGTATCAGAATCACCCTTCCAGTCTCGAAGCTCCTACACGGCTACCCTACGACAAGCCAATATTGCGAGCACCGGCTTCTTGATTCACCGATCTGTCTGGACTTCTTCTTTAGTCTTTCCATTCCTCTTCTTTGAGTGTATCAATTATTCCTGCTGACGAAGCAAAGTTAATATGACAAAGGGACTTAAAATATTCCTACGACCCAATTAGTGTTTCAACTCGGTTGCAGATGACTTGATTCATGATACTACACTTCTGTATGCTAAGAAGTCGTCAATGAAATATTACCCTTCTTGCCTTGGTAAAGCGTACAACTTTTTTCTATATATGATCCTGTCTTTTTCAGATGTTTTAGGGTAACTGACCACTCTTCCGAAGTGAAGAAATAGGCGGTTACAATGTCGTAACTCCTGGAGGACGTATTTTGTAGACATACATTCTTATCCGTAACTGATTCGTCCTTGGAGGTTTTCCGATACGCAGTCCATCACCTGGAATTTGCTGAAAGAAAACAAACAGGACGGAGTGGAAATTGAACGAACATACTGCGCCGTGCGAATGTGTACATTCTCCACGTTCAGTGGTAAGAAGCAAAAAGGGTGAATAAATAGCTGAGGTGGATTGTGTGCTGAAAGACTGTAAACCGGCGGTAGTGTGTATTCGCCATGGGCGATAACTCACTGCCTCTTCGAGGGGCACCGCCTTTATGGCTCTCGTCTCGTGAAAGAGCGCCATCGTCTCGTCCTTTTGGAGCTGCTGCTCTGACTCCGTGCCTAACCTGGCTTCGCAAATTTTCGTCGTTGCCTCGTCGTGAATTTCGTCTGTTGAGTTAGAGCGAGTGCTCCAAAATAATCTAATCCATTTAGCAACCGATGGAAGAGAAGCCAAGAAAAAGGAGGATGAAGACGAAGAAGAAACAACAGGAACGTACGGCGCGTTGGTTTGTCATTCAATGATCGAAGAAAATGTGGGTATTGTATAAAAGAGAATGAAACTGTCTGGTCTGATCGAAGCGCCAGACAAAGAATAGAACAAAAAAAGGTTTGAGAAGAAGTAGCTGGAGGAAGGTTAAGGCTGAAATGCTCGTGGCAGACGTGGGGTAGAATTTAGAGTGCAAATGGAAGGAGAAGAGGAAAATTCAGGAATAGAAAATAGGGTTAGGCGAAGATTCAAGTGAAGAAAGATGGGGGAAGTAAGCCCATCTCCGGTTAAGAAAACGAAGAAGACCCGAGAGTCGAGAGGAGCGAGTGAAGATAACGCGTCAGGGCATTCCATCTTACATTGCTAAGACAATATTGCCAGAAGACACTTTAAAAGTTTGGTAATAGGAGCTTCAATGCTGTTCTTTCCCCTTACCCGCCTCGCGCTGTGTCCTCCTTGAACTTCTTGTCGTGGTTTTTTACCGATTATTTTTTTTTCTCATACACATCTCTCGACACTTCTCGTTTTCTTCATGCTCTTCTTCAATAACAAAATGTCTGAAAGGACAGATGATGCTGCAGTATCCAAGTATCCCTTATTCTGCCCTACCGCGGAATCGTTTGTCGCCAAGATTGTACTCCAACTTGTTCTCAAATCCATCGGGATGCCACCCGAGCTTAACATTCAATTGACAAATTGCTCACCTAATAATTATCGCGTCAAACTGCCAGTTTAAAAAAGTTGTGTCTTGAACATTGATGCTCTCGCCATGCTAAAGGGTTATATGCGGTCGAATCTTATACACAGGGTTCATTCAGATGGGCTATTCAAAGATCTCATCAGCAATCCACTTTTCAGTACCAGAATAACACGATCGTTATCAATAGAGTTGAATCGATTTCACCCTTTCCATAACCCTATTAGTCTAAGAACAATCTGTATGAAAATAGTAAATCCACCGATTCTAAACCAGAAGACACTTCTGGACAAAAGGAAATTAGATTTACTGGCAGAAGTAGTAATTTGCTTTTATCGAAAACCATCCAGCACTCGCAAAAAAAAAAGGTTTTTGATACCGAAATTCTTTCGGAGATACAAGAAAACTCCTTAATGTTAAATCACGCTAAAGAAGAGTAGAATGAGATCCGACAAACTTGAATAAGAAAGGAGGCACTTCAGAAAGCCCGGGAGTGAAGCAGTTGGCCAACGGGACCATCGATCAGTCGGGAAACTTTAATCGTCGATTACTAATCAGTTTTCGTACGGCGGACTTATATTTTAGCATAATTCCAATTTTCTCCTTGAGTAAGCAGAGCGTCGTAAGACGCCCCTGTATTCGTGATCCGGCGTTGGTTTGTGAAAGAAGGAAGACAAAGAAAAGCAATGATGATGGAAAAAAAGAGAAGCTGAGAGCGAGAGTGAAGGGTATAAGAGAATAAAGGTTGGGGAAGGTGTGAGGAACCCCGGGAACCAAGTCTGACTATAATTCGGCCTAGTCAGCTTAAAGTGCAAGCTCTTGTGAATTGCACCCATCTCGTTTTTTTCTTTTTTCCCTTCTCTTTCCTCTTACGGACGTTTTTTCCACGGAATAGAAGATTTGAATATCCAACTAAATTAAGAGAGTCTTACGAGCCATTAAATCAAATGGGAAGAGTAGGGAACAGGATGTAAAAAAAACGGGGGGAAGAGGAAACAAGAGGAACGCAAAAGCCCTCGTGATATGGAAAGGGGTTGGAAACTTTTTCTGATTTGGCTGAACTCCGGGCCTCGCACAAAAGGAAGAGAAAAGCATTAATGACGAGAAAATTTACACGGGTTTGTCGAGGGACACCGGAACGACTTCGTGTATTTTTTGTCTTTTTTCTTCGTTCACTTATTTCCTTCGACCAAACACTTTCGCACGTTAAACCGGGACTCTGAAAGAGTCGAACCTCATAGTGCCGTAGTATCTTATACTCGCACTAACAATTTACCACTTTGTCTTGATATAGCCAACCCTTAACTACGCGGCGCTAGAAAATGCGAGCCACGATAGATATACAAGGTACGACGCACAACCGCTGCCTAATTACAATCTATAATTCATTCTAATTAACGCAATTCGATGAGGCTTTTCGGCTTCATGTTGTCTAGCAAAAGGCTCGACCAAAATTATCTCCGTACCTCACTTACATATACACAGATATGTATATAGTTGAACTTATTGATACGCTTGGCGAATAGCGCGAACGGTCAGGGTGGCAATTTGGGCCGTTGGTGGCTGCGGGTTTACAACCGATACCTGCTACGCATAACAAGTATCGGATAACTAGAACTAATCTGACCTAAACATTTCGTACGTGCACTGTATTTGTTCTCGCGGGAGTGAGAGAGCAAACCGCTTAATCGATATAGGAGTAGTGCGGGTTCGTTATTATCCCAACCTCCTACGCTTCTTCTACCCCATCTAGCATGCGGCGAAACAAATCTGTTACCATGCTGCGCTATCATGCGAATACCCAATTAGAGGCAATTAGTTAATGAAATGTTAGTCAATGAGTGTTGCTCTGTCGGAAATCTTGTATATTATGTTACACATAACAAATCAACTTTGTTTTTGCTCTCGCAATTCGGTAATGATGAACAACCAAAACGACAAGCAATTACCCTTCCAGCGATAACATTATTGTAGTTTTTTTTTTCTTTTTTTATTGTCAAATTCGTCATCGCCGCAGTTTCTTTGTGCGCTTTTAGTTCACACCTTTATTTCGCTTCCTGCGCGTTCACTCTACTGTTGCATTGTACGGTGGAGGTTTCCACGTTTTTTTTCGCTCCATGCGCTTGATTCCCTTTTTTTAACGATGACCGACGTGTCGTGCACTGCCAGACCAACCGAATGCGGATGCCAGCAACGTTGCTCGGGGCAACGATAAATTTTTCGACTATTCAGCAAGGAAAATCTCCGTCGACCCAGCACAATCTACGCTATATGGAAAATTTGGGACAGGCGCAGTGACTATCATAGTGCATGTGGGATATCATTATTCGCCGAGCTCGGTGTCATAAGTTACCAGCTGAACTTTTTTTCTTTTCCTCCTTTTACTAAACTTTTTGGCCCTTGAATCAAGACACAAGAAAAAAAAAACGAAACTTCCCAGTCATGACATTCACGAGGGTGCTTTTCATCCAGCGGTGTTCTCGGCATAAAAATCATGGAGAAAATGCCACCAGCCATAAAGTCGAGGATGTCGCGTGCCCGCCAAGTTTTTCACGTGTTTTACGTGCTTGGAGGGCTTACTATGCCTGCTGTGCTAACTTTTGGTTACACGCAAGCGCGCCACATCCTCGTATTGAATGTAAGTACAAGCTCATGCATTTATTTATATGGAAGAAGCAAGACAGCTCAGGTGTCATCGGGTCCCATATGTATAAGGCTATGCCGGTTGTGCCAGTTAGCGGGATAACGTTGCTGCAAGTGTATACGTGTCACTCTTGCTTGCTCCTTCTACCGGAAGGTCTCGTTCATATAGCACACAACGAGATAGCGCAAGGGACGCGCCAGTCCTGACATTCAAGTGCGAGCCACCAGCCAAGAGGGCGGATTTACATTTGTAACTTTTGCGGTTTAACGGGAGAAACGCTTGTACACACGAACAAGCACGACGAAGAGGAGAAGCACACTTGCCACCTGGCGCAACCCAACCTAACTCAACGCTCATACCCTCTGGCCGTTGTACTTCGCTAGGCAAGACTCAAGCCTCGGTAACAACATCACCGAGCTTATATTTCAAGCAAACCGTACTCCACTGGCCTCTCCAGTCATCTCGTCGGCCACCCTCGCCCTCATTCAACCCCTGTAACCGCAAAGAGCGTATACGATTAAAGTTGAAGAGCCACGATTGAATTTGAATGAATTAAAAGATCAAACTGGAAAATTGTTTGTTTGCCAACCAAAAGCAAATGGCAGTTGCTAAAGGCGTGAAAAGTTACACTTCATTTCATGATGGAACTTCTTTTAGTGTGGTTTTTTATCGATTGTTCCCAAAATTAAGCATTGTTTAGGAAAAATGAGCTAAAAATGATAATTATCTAAATTCGCTAATTACACTTGATTACCCAATAGACGATATGATTCGTCAACACCTTCTAGTATTAGGTTTTGACTTCCGTCAAGGTTCAATTTACTTATAAATATGTAAGAATGTTGTCTTGTCATTACTTATATACCAAGCTACGATAATTATAGAAAATAAACAAAAAAAATGAATGCATGAACTTGGTCCCGATCTCAGTGTGTCTGACGACGACACCGGCGACCAACCAGAATATGAATAAATCGCTAACAATGAATTTCGCATTTGCCGTCCATGAACTTTTTAATATAGGAATTTTCTTCCCAAACTGTGAAATTTTTATATGGCAGACCAAACGCTCTAAAAACTTTTCGAAGCCAGCTGAAAAGACAGAGTTAGAATGTTTTGATTTGGGGTACGTAACAAAAAATTTCAACCTCAGTCTAGCCGGCACAAAATACTGGTCGTCACTACTTCATTAAAAATGCCATTAAAGCTCCGCCAATCTCATTATTTACCGTCGCAATTATATATTTTGATTTATCCACAATGCATTGCTCAACACTTTAATAGCCCCACCCTAAATGCACCTAAACAAGAGTAGGCCATTCCACTTCAAGTATAAAACTCTAGCATCGTTCTGGAATTCGGGTAATCATCGACGAGGATTAAGTACGTCGTTGGAAATAGCATGAGTTGATCGCATTTACCATACATGCTATTCCGTTTGGTCTCACTCTCCTGGCGTTAGCGCATATTATATGGTGCGGATAATTACTGGGAAACACATATGGAGGTACACACAGACTCTATCGCGGATAGGGGTTTGATCACGCTGAATTACCCGGTCACTAGGGGCCTTAACTTTCGGTGCGTGAGGTTGAAATGACCCTCTCCTGTTGATGCAAAAGAGTGAAAGAGGAACGGGAGACAGAGGAATAGTCAGAATACGTTTTGCTATATCAATTTCTCCATGGGTACAATCAATCACTGGAAATACCGGTAAATATGGAAATTGAACATAATCCTTTTGATCGTCAATTGTGACGCCCGAGTCGTTCACGTAACGTATAACTGCTGGTCGCCCAATGAGAGCATGCACTAAATACAAATTTTGCAGATTAATCCGGCTCAGAGGGAACTCCCGAGGGTCGCGCTAATTCGAATCGAGCACGCGCGCTCTCATACTCGCGACACTCGGTGCGCTAGCAATCTCATTAGTGTACAACGAGGCGGTGGCGCGCAGCGTCGAGCATCGAAACACTTGCCAGTTGCACTCACATGACTGTATATAGTGTGCGGTATTTACGTCTATACCGGCCGTATGCGCAGTGCGGGAACACCGCGATGGCAATCCATTAGAGCCCTGCCGATTATGACACTAGATCTCGCACTCAAAATTACAATGCGTACACGTCCACCTCGATGCTTCAGCAGAGAACGAGAGCCATCATCGAATTATCAATCAAGCGCGCGCTGCTCGTCGACTGCGTACAATCATCGGAATTAATGTCTCTCGGTAGGGCTGAAGCGAGGGTTGGTTGCATTTGGATATAAATTCGATGGGATATTAAGTAGCACAGCAAAACAGACGGAAAAAGGTCAACTATGTGGGGATGGCATAACGATTATCCAATCGAAACATACTGCGAATGGAAAAAAAATTAACACAAACAAAAGAATTTACAGAAGACCAATCGTCGGTTGAGGAGAGCTTTGCAGATATTAGCAAAGTTCACGTACCTCAGGGACTGCCCTTCTATTTGGCCGACGTAAGAATTTGATCTCGCTTTCTTGCTGTTCCGACCTGAAAATCTTTACCACCACCGCTCTTGTTCAAAGAGTGAGAGTAAGTGACAGACGTTAGTATGTACGAACAGATAGGACCAACGAGAAAAGGGGAGTACGTACGAGAGTGGAAGCGCGATCCAAGAATTGCTGGAATTTCGATAACTGAAAGTACCTCTGTCGCCTTTGTCTCGATTCTACAACCAGTGGTGTGCGTCTACCCTCGATCCTTCTACCCGGTAACGGATGATACTATCCCCCATGGAAATAAAGTATATACAAAATATACAGTATATATATATATATAGCGAAATAATGTTTACATCTCACATGTATGTCTTACTAGCTGTGGTACGCCCATTCTGAAGTCACTAAAAATTCATATCAGTACAATTCGACATTTTTTAATGAAATTTTAAAAGCAGAGTTTCATCCTTCTTTTTTGGTTCTATAGCAGTGAAATAAATTTCAAAAAATCCTTTCACACATATTTTTGAAATTTTTTTAAACACATATGCAATTCCGAGAAAGCTCTATTTCAACAAACATTGAAGATGCAAAGCTCTACATAAATCGGCGTCGAATATCGAATGACCATTTCAGTGGCGATTTGTATGGTTAAACTTTGTAAAAATAAAACCACAACAATATCTCATCGGACCTAATTGATATTTTCGAACAGAATACCTTCTTAGCGGATGTTTATGTCATGAAAGAAATATGCTCCCCACATTTAGATTAAGGGGTTTGAGTCCCTGTCAGTCCAGATGTATTGAAAAAAAAGAATGAATACAAATTATTTATGGAACCATCAGCTAAATACAGTGAATTGAAAATTAATAGGATTACCGGCGTTCGTCCAATCTTGATATTGGTAAACAATCACTGGTTTCGATGGTGTGCTGTCATCCAAAAGGATCATACTCACAACCAATCCTGGCACAAACAGCAAACTGAATTCATAAGGACGGTACGTACAGCGGGTAGGAGCCAACAGATCGATAGAATACTGTATGATCTGTGGGCCATGGGTTCTGCAGATGCAATGCCGATATAGCTCAACAATCTCCACAACAGGGTAGTAGAGAGGATTCAGTGCCTGATTAATTATTATTAGCGTAAGCTCCCGTTGAGCTCCTTAGCTGGAGGGATCCAAGGGAACGCATAGAGTGTCATACGTTGAAGGCGATAACGAGCGTACTTTGGGTCTATCTAAGATGCGTTGAATTAGGAACTCGACCTACAAGAACCAGAACAATATACTGTTTGCTTCTACTGTAGTATTATGAATTCATTGTAACTCGTCTCACAAGATCTCACAATGCTGTCAGCATCGCATACCTTTCCTCTAACTTCGATTTGTAGTTTACTGGAGCAAGTTTTCGATGCTTCTGCTCTCAACCAAAGGAAATTATGCTCGACAATACACATTTCCCAACTATTACATCACGTAACGCATACTATTATGGGTCGATTCTACCTAGTAAAGAAGTTGCTACTGGCGTATCGTAAAACGTGACTTTCTCATCACGTTTATTACTGGCTTGAAGTTTTTATAGTGAAGTTACTGTTGCAAGTTAAATAAAGTATGTAATAGTAATAGAGCAGCATAAAATGAAAAGTATGAAGAGTATATCGTATTGGATGAAATAATACTTAAATTATACTGGGTTACACTCAATTATATGACTTTTATAGTATTTTCATACTTCATACTCTTTGACAAAGCATTGATTGAGTATAATTTGAGTATAATTTAGTCCAAGACGACATACTATCCATTTTATATCATTCTAATAAAAATTTCTATAAAAATCTGGTTTCATACTTTTTTTGCGCACGCTGGTATGTATTGTAATATACTATTTTAGTAGACCTGCAACTTAACCCGTACTTCACTCAATAGAAATTTTACATTATTTACAAAACTTCATATGCATGACTGAAAAAATCATAAAATCGTCGCTGTCCGGAATTTCATTACTCACTGTTTATTTGTCAGTAATTCGGTCTATATGTATCAGACCGAAGCATAATGACTTTTGTATCAGCCTGCGGACCAAAAATATCATATACTGTTAAAAATATTTTGAAAATTAATATAAAGTATTGGAAGTTTTTCTGCAGATACGGTATATTAAATTTCATTTAATATACAGATATGTTGTAAAATTCCAATAATTATATTATAAACACAACTTTTATGGAGTGTTTAATATACTGTATACTAATTTTACAACAATTTTTTTGTATATTAATTAATATGTGTATATTAAATTTAACATACGTGTATCTGCAAAAAAACTTCCAATACTTTATATTAATTTTCATACGAAAATTTCTAACAGTGTATACAATTTTAAAAATGCAAGTGAATTTAATATACAAATCGATATGAGATTTACGAAACGGGTTTATGAATTCCATATTAATATACTTTTATTGTAAATTTACGAATAGTATGAGAATTCTCCGATACTGGTATTTGAAAATTACAGTACGTTACTATTGTAATCTTCATTTTAATATACAAATATTGTATTTGTCAATGACGAATGCATCTGAAAATTAATATACGGTATATGAATCCGAGCTTGATACACGGTTTATTAATTTTTAAAAAAACTTTTTACAGTGTATATTTAATTTTTTTTTCATATTTCAGGTAAAGTATCAGAAGGAGTGAAGATTTCTTATTCAATCTCAATTCCAAAACTACATTTTGAACATAGAAGCCACCCACCAAAATTTCCTGCACTGAGAAAAGAGTTTGTTAACAGTTAACAAATCTTGATTAAATATGGCGAAATGAACCATTTAGTTATTCTTATTGAATCTTACTTGAGCCAAATAAGATTTGTTAACTATTAACAAATGTCAGCGAGCTTCATTTGCGACAAGCAAATTTTATTTAGCTCAAGTGAAATTCAATAAGAATAACTAAATGGGTCATTTCGCCATATTTAACCAAGATTTGTTAACTGTTAACAAATGTTAACAAACTTTTCAAGCAGTGTGCATTCCATAGCTTTTTACAGAAGTTATTCTGTTTTCGGATGACACAGACAGACAGCAATGAGTGAATGCTTTCTTTTTAGAATCTACACCACTTAAAACATGTATTGTCATCACAATTTGTATCTTGTAATTAATATGTAATGAAATCGAAGCCAGCACGACTGTAAATAATATTTTTGTGGCCATTTTTTCAATGAATAATTCTGTCACGAATTTCAATAACATGATAAACCCTGTTACAAATACGAAAACGCTTTTGAAATATATTCAACCGTATTAAGTCTTTGGAACTCGCTCGCATTCACATTCAAGCTCGGATGTGTTAAGCCGCAATTTCGTCGTTCAGGGTATCTAACGATTTACGGAAACTGGCACCTCTGTCGTTGCGTGAAACGCGTACTAAACGCAAATTGGCTGCATGAATATTGCTTCCACGAGGTCAATAATTAGCAAAATCCCGTCTCGAACTCTCACTGAGTGCAGATTTAATATCGTCATCACTTTCACAGTTTACGAATTCACGGATTCGAGGCTATTAATCTACAAATACGTATTAAATATTTTTCAATTTACACACGATTTAATGCTTCAGTAATATGTATTTGGGTCGGCTCCATGGGCAATACAGATGCTGTGAAGCGTGAGGGAATGAAATAAACGAGCGCGAGGTCGCCTATTTATCTCACTATTAACGTTCATAAATCCATGAATAAGCTTTGAATTTTTTATCTGCATTCATGATATCATATATAATTAATTCTAGAACGTGCTCAAAATATTATTCATCCCTCTATTTGAGTAACTGCCATTAATCAAATCATCAGCACTAAAAGCTATAATTTATACAACGGTTCCAGTAAAATAAACAAGGATGCAAAGTACAACCTTGCACATTGCTTCCTCATTATTTTTCGCGTTTTACAAAGCTACCTCTATGAGGAAGTATGATATTCAATTTTTGGCTTCCTCATAGAGGAAGCTTTGTAAAATGCGAAAAATAATGAGGAAACAATATGCAAGTTTCTACTTTGCATCCTTGTTTTACTTAGATAAATATACATGTTGCGGATTCGCTTTTTTTATTTCGTTATTACGTTATTTCGTGATTATTAGAGCATTTCCGAAAGTGAATGTGATAATGTATATTTTTTAAAATAATTCAACATTCCAAAAAATCAAAAATTTCATAACGTTCGTCACTAAATAATACATATATAGTGGCTGAATATTGTTTCATTTATATACAAAATTTGAGCTTGCTATCTTAAGTTTTGCAAAAGTTACAATAGAGTGATAATGTCAATTTAAAAAAAAATTCAAAACATCATAAAATTTTAACGGTTCAACCGATCTTATCCAAATTCAATAGCGATCATCGGCGTATGAAAGCTCACATTCATACCAATTTTAAGATCAATATCTCGAAAATTGAAAGAGTTATCGCGTACACAGACATTTTTCAAAAAATTAAAAAACGCGTAATAATTTAATGATGAAGTGGATTTTAACAAAAATGTGTATAAACGATGAGGCTTGATCCCTCTATCTATGGTCTAAATTTCAGCTTGATATCTCAAGGCATTCCCGAGTTATAAAGGTTTACATTTTTCGATCGTGTAACATACACACACACACACATACAGACATTTTTTCTAAATCACTTTTCTCGACGTTTAGGCCCATTCTGAGTGTACTGACATGGAAATCTCGAAAAAAAATTTTTTAATGAAAACAAAGCTTCGTCTATGAGGAAGCAAAATTTACAAAATGATTGTTTACAGAAGAAGTACTTAAAAAAGTTAGTGTTAAAAATGTATGAGGTGCGCGTGAGTAAAAGAAAGAACGTAAGATTTACTAAACGTGATCAAGGGGTAACTTAAACCCATAAACGTACCGGTGATCAATCCTTGTACCGTGAATACGGTACTCCGATCTCGTATTCCACCGGCACGTCGTCTCTTTTCGTCTTTTCACTGTACCAGAGCTTCTTTTCACCGGGATGCTGTGTGCAATGTAGAGAAAGGATCGCATATTCTCCTTTATTCGTTCTGATGCTGACGGTACGAGGGTCACGAGGCGCGAAAACGAGAAAAAAATGAAGGGCGGTCCTCCGACAGGGTCGTATTGGATTCTTGAAGGTACGCGGAATACGATGAAACGATAGTCGTCAACTCCTATTTATAGGACTCCTTATAGGACTTTGATATAGACACCCACTGCTTTTCTCTACTTTCTGGGCGAGAAAAAAACAACGGGGGTCACTTAACATGATAAACAAGTTCACATGAGATGTAATCTCATATTTTGAAAGTCTGATAAAGGAGGGGGCGAAACTAGTTGGGTCCATTTTCGCTTTTGATTTTTTATTTATTTTTCCCTAATACTTTGATCCATAGATCGAGTTAACGGTAAAGTGATTTTGTTACATGGATGATTAGCTAGATAATTTGAATTTTTAAGCCCCGATTCAATGGTCAAGTTTCAGAATAAGGTAATATGACCGAAATTGGGTTAGCTACGAGAGGAAATGAGTCAATTAAGAAATGCGTAAAAATACGTGTCACAATAATAAGATACGAATATTGAGAAGAAAACTTAATTTATCAAGTCTTTTTACAGAACATTAATTATGATATTGCGAATTATTATCAACTGTTAAAAAATGGAATCGCTACTTTTTGTGTTTTATGCTAAAATGCGTTGCAAACACAGAAGGTGATCTCGCCAAACGTACAATTATCTCATTGCGAAATAAAGTTTTAATACGGTTGTTACTGGCAATAACTTTTGTATTCAACTCGTGCCTTCTGAAGTGAACCCATTTTTCTTATATTCCCGTAGTCAATACTTGAGAAATCTTTTATCACGATCAAAACATTTTACTTTTTATTGCAATAATCGATATTTGTTGTGTAAGTCTTTGAGTCTTTGCTGCTCATCGCTGCAACTTTATTACAAGCTGTTTATTACCAATATTGTATAAGAAGCCTCTCAGGAGTGAGCTACTTCATGCAATTGTAAATTTATAAACGGGCTTAACTCAACCTGAGCCTGACCCGTTTAGCCCCGGTCTCCCCCCATTCTATTGCTCATGAAGGATAGGCACTATTCGCATGAATAAACATGCGAAGCAATAAATAATTATAACTTATTATTGTATGAAGATCAAAATGTTTACGCTTTTGCAATAAGTATAGAGTAGATATTATTTTACATTGATATTATTGTACACATTCACAACAAAGTATTTTATATATTTCTAAATTGCAATTCCGCTTATCACTCTTTCTGATCTTTTATGAAGTATTCCACAAAATTTTCTAAACAAAACATGAAAACCAACGCATGTATAGATGCATCCGGATACACCCTTAAAAAACTTGATACGAGACGTTTTTTCGTCGTGGTCATACAATTTTTAGTTCCGACACCTGCTATCGATGAGGAATAGCTCTGAAGGATGCAGGAGGTAGTTTGAAAAGTTTAGTATTTCGATTCCGGTTGACGAATATGTATTATTCGTATGAAAAAGCATGGAAAATATTTCACCAAATAAATAATGATAACATTATTATTGTGCAAAAATTAAAATGAACAGATTTTTGCATTAATTTAAAAGAAGGTGTACTAATCTCTATTATCATTTTGTACAAAAAGGTATAAAAAATATTTTTCATCCGAATTCTCCACATCCGTCTATCGGATCATTTATGAAACGTTCGAAAATGTTTACTAAAAAGAACAGGACTGTTTGGGATGAAATCTATAATAATTCCGTTTAACCTCTCTATTTCTTGATTAATATAAAGAATGAAAAATATTATCAAAACGATTAAACGTTTTTCGTCCATAACAATAATTCAACAAATCCTACCTCAGTATATAAAATAATAAGTAAGACATTGATATTGAACAATCCAAAAAGCTCATAGGTGCAGCACTGCAAGCGAAGTGAAGACGTGGGCGGTGCAGTGGTACAAACCTATACGAGCTTTTTGTAAATAATCGTGACGGAAAGCGAGGGATATGGATAGTGAAAAACTCGGCTCTCTCTTTCGCTGCAGCTCACTGGTAATAAAAGCTCGTAACGCCCGGTATTGGCAACTCCTTGATTTATTTCCACCCGAGTGGGCGGTAGTCGGTGAGGGTACGGGTACTTTATCAGCTACAGTGAAATCTCTCGTAACAAGGTCTGATGCAAGCCCATAAAACCAGCATAAAGTACCAACAACATTACTTCAATCCACAGAATTGGAAAAAAAAATAGCCTTGTTACACTTTGGTTCTCCCTTAACGTATCGTTAATTGGCAACTGTAAATTTATGCAATGTTCGTATAAATGAAGCTTCACGGTCGAATCACCATCCTCATCCATTTCACCACTTGATGTTCATAAATGGCGAGAGTTTCCACTATAATATACATGGAAGTCGTTGCGTCAGCCATTGGTGGCATAAATGTGTGGTACGAGTTTCAGGATATAGCGGCAGCAGTAGCATACTGTACTCAGTTTCTACTGCAGCGCGTTGCATCCAACGCAGTAGGAGTAGCACCAGCCGCCACAAGCATACGAATTCTTATACCACCTACTCGTTCACGGATTTATAACCCCTGCGCTGTTCGGGGAGGGGATGCACGTACGAGTCTCGCTTTTCCTACTCGTACCGCTCCCTCGAAGCAACCTTCTCCTCATCCCGTTCTATGCGACACTCGATTCAAAAGCCTCTTACTACTTCAGTCTTCTCATCCTCTGCTTCAGCCTCTTTCACGTATACGTACATTCTCCGTGCCAGAAGCAGCGCAGCAGTAGTCAGAGGCAAGCCAAGCAAGTGGATGAAGGGGAAGGACGGTGAAACGTTAAGGACAAGGAGGAAGAGGAGGAAGGCGTAGGTGGAACAGCAACGGCACTAGCTTACAACCAACACCGCGCCGAATATTCGCAGCCTGGAGCACATTGCACTCGGCGTGTAGCGCACATCTCCAAGGTTCTCTTTCTCGGTTTAACCAGGCACCTACCTACCTACGTCTCGTTGGATACGTGACGCTGTGGTTCACCCGATTTCTCACGATGTCGCACAGAGCTTTCTCTCTTGCTATATGCGACTCTATCTTCTTCCATCTTTCCACCAGGCTCGCATCATCTTCCTTTATCTCTTACTCGCAGGTTGCCCGTGTCTTCGAGTCCCTGGGGTGTCTTTTCCATGGGCTGAACGCGAGCCGCGTCATCCCTTGAATTTTAAGGACCCGGAGAATTCGTCGGCGCTTGAATTGAAAGCGGTAAAATCCTCGTGGTGCTTGCGACAACTACGGGAACACTAAGCCGCGGAGGATGATCCTTGTCTCGTTTTTTGCTACACGAAGGGATGAAGGAAAAAGGGATATAGGGCGCGGTGGAAGCGTCGCGTCACGTGGTCAGACGATTCAAGGGGTTGGGTGCACCATGCACGAGATCTTCTTGCAATATCCGGGCTTTCCGGTTCTTGCAAGTGTGAGCAAAGAGGACGGGTTGCCCGGAAGGATCGGACCCGGACGTCCATTATCGGAACCCGATTAGAGGGGTTGGAGATCACAGAGAAGCTGCAGGAAGAGCGAAGGAGGATGTTGCGGTGGTGTGCGCTCTTTACGAGAAAAAAGAAAAGATAAAAAAAACAACGCAGCAGCGTCTCGTGCGCGTCTCCTTTCTCGGTGAAATTTAAGTTTGCAACTGTTTGAACGGCTGCCAGCCATAAAGCTCCGCTCACTTGTGACTCCGCTCCTTTTTATTTCCTTCTCTCTCCGTCGCGCTCTTCTGCCCTTCCTGACGGGAACGCTCTGGAGAACCTGGCGCAATGCGAGCAGTGACTCCCTTTTCGCCCGAGGAATTATTTGGTAAGTTTTCGTGAAAAACGCTTCTAGGTGGTACTCGCCTTTCCGTCGCTGTTGGGAAATAGCAGAGATGAAAAAAGAGGGAGGGGAAAAAGATCGTGAAGTACGAGTGTCTGCTGCTCCTACGTCACCGCCCTCGGTTAAAGGTCTACCCGATTACTCTTCACATCTTATCTCGCTTAGTTCAGACCGCTTTCTTTCTCGAGTTACCATTCGGCGGACGGCGGAGTTACTCTTATAGTCTCCGCTACTATTCAGTCATCGCGAGAAAACTCCGAACGTCTGTTTGAATGTGTTTATTATGAGTATATAGGTTTTCGAGAAAAATGATTTGTAAAAATGGAAAAGATTAATATTTATCGAATAAATGTATATGGGGCATTCCACCTCGTTTCGACCTGGATTTAACCTCGACCTTTCCGATTTAGCTCATTATTTTTTACAGGCTTAGTTAGACCCTCAACTGCACAATTTTTTTTTTAAGACCATTTTTTTTAAATATATTTTTAAAGTGACACAATTAAACCCCATAATTTAAAAATCTGATAAAATTCTGAAAAATACTTTGTTCAATAACAAAATTATCTAGCTTATAGTCAGAGTGGGGAAGATTTTCCTTCTTACAGTTTTTAAGCTTTTTTTATTTTAAAAAATGATTAAAAAATAGAAAAAATAATTAATCTACTACAGGCAATTGGTCAAATGTTTATTTATGTAAAACCGAATTTTTCAGAATTTTTTCAGATTTTTCGGAAATTTTTCAGATTTTTCTGAACTAGGCAAATTTTTTTTAAATATTTTTTTAAAGTGACATATAAAACCCCATAATTTAAAAATCTGAAAAATACTTTATTCAATAACAAAATTATTTATTTGGGGAGATTTTTCTTCTTATAGTTTTTAAACTATAAGAAGGAAAATCTTCCCCACTTTGACTATAAGCTAGATAATTTTGTTATTGAACAAAGTATTTTTCAGAATTTTATCAGATTTTTTAATTATGGGGTTTTCTATGTCACTTAAAAAATATATTTTAAAAAAATGAACTTCAAAAAAAAAAAAAAGAATTGTGCAATTGAGGGTCCAACTAAGCCTGTAAAAAATAATGAGCCAAATCGGAGAGGTCGAGGTCAAATCCAGGTCGAAACGGGGTGGACTGCCCCATATCCATCCGAAGAGGATTTGTAGTCCGAACAACTGTTTAACGTTCACTTGGAAAATCGTACACTGTGAGAAAAAAAAAATACTGGTAACTATAAATTTATAGTGAAATTTATAGCCATTTCAGAAATGATACTTGTATTTATTATTTATAGTCAATTAACAATAGTTATCGTAACAAAAAATATATTTTTTTGAAAATTTAGCGATAGATGCGTATTCTTTGAGACATTATTCAACAAATTTGAAATGGTCTTTCCAACAACAATAATAAAGTTGCACTAACTATAGAAAATAGCTAAGGTTGAATTTCACTATATGTTCTCTGTTAAAGTAACTACGATATTATATTAAGCCAACTATAGAATTAGTTATAGTAACTATAACGTAGTTAATATAACCATTAGATTAGTTAAAACGTCTATTCAAATTGCTGCTTGGACTAAAAATCTACAGTTATGGCTTAATAGTTGCCTGAACCATCACGATTTCTCTCAATGTATGCTAGTCAATCGCACAGCGTATTAACTAACAAATTCTACAAATAATAAATAATCCATAGTTATCTGAAATATTTTCCTCAGTTACTAAACTTTTCCTGTGCAGTTTCAAGAGAAATTAAAAACTTGCTACTTTCGTCATTATGATAAATAATGAAAAATTTCTATATTTGTCGTTTCAAGAACTTCACACTTACCGTTCACTTCAGAATCTAACAAATTGTACGTTAGTCAATTTTACAGTGTGTGAACCAAGAATTTGTAATAATAACAAAAAAATTCATAGTCATCTCAAATAGTTTCGTCGTTTACTGTATTATCCCTGTGCATTTTCAAGTAAAATCAATAAGGAAGCATGGAGCTAAATTCATATCCATATTTGATTATATTCATTACAGCCATAAAGTATAAAAAATCCATAATAACGCCCCCTGGTTATAGCACGCGGTTTTCGCACGATAAACCGTTCCCATAATAATCGAGGAAAAACGATCAGCCTACGCTATAGATGAAAACAATATGAATACAAGTCACAAACCCGAGGTCTGGTACTCGCTATAAGCACCATAGCCGCGAGTACGGGCATATAAGACCGTTTGTCGTTATACTTTATAACACACGAGGCACAAGCACCTACTTTAATGGAACCACCGTACATAAGCCGTACACCTTTCTATCGCGTTCAAGTTTTTTTTTTTCGCTTATTCTAACACTCTAAAATAACCTCTCAAAATTCTCTCCTCGTCTCTTTATAGTATGAATGGAGAGAATCTTTATTGGAGCGTCATGTATATACTATAGATTGCGTATATTCAGAGCTCGTAAAACTTTACATCGAGCGTATGTACTAGATGGATATAGCTTCGCATAAGGTGGACATGAATTCTGGACTTCGTATAAAGCAAATAGCACAACGCTCATAGGAGCCCAACGATACGCTTGTATTAATGCCAGATTGCATGAGTAATATTTAACTCCAAAACCGCCCTCCCCATCGCCAAACACACCACTTCTCTGGTGTATGATAACTATACACGTAAAACTCTATAAATGATCACTTTTCGTTCTCAGTTTGTTCGAGTTTGTGAATCTGCTGACTCTCCGCTGCTCTGCTGCAGAAGAAACAGATATAATACATCGTATTCATATATACATATATATATGTTTCTGCGATGCGTTGGTTGTCGCATGCACATAGAACGCAGCAAATGCCTGAAGCTATCGGTCCTCGAAACTATCCGCGAACTCCTACATGGTTGAACTCACCTCGCACCACGAGTGCAACCCGCAGCGTACTCGGCACTCGTTACGAATTCCTCGCGCTAGCCACTGCCCACACGAAGCCAACGAACAGCAGAACACCGGCAATGGAATAAACGACTAGAGCGAGACTAAAAAAAAAAAATTTACCCGGCCGTCGGGCTGACTCGCACGTTTCCAACGGATCGTTATATCTTTTCCCTTTTTCCGTGCAATTTGTTAGCCACAGAAAGACTGAAGTTGAAATATGCTTATCAAGACTGCAGCAAGCATTAGACTCGAGTCATTCGAACACGCAGTAAAATGCATACTTTATTCGTATACAATAAGCCATTTTGAGGGTGGCCATTAGAATAAATGTACTGAAAAGGGGAATGTGACTCCAATTGTGGAAAACCAGAAAGTCCTCACAGCCTAAAAGAGAATACATATCTTTTTGGCGCAGCTAACGCTTTACAAATTTCACTTCGAAAGAGAATATGCAAATTAGGACGCAAACGTATTCTCCTATTTTGCATAAAAAACAAAAAGTGTTTTTTTAACTTTTTTTATACTAATGGAAATATCAATTTGAGCGGCGACAAGAAAAAGTGAATAATTAACAGCTAAATAACACGGCCAGCAACTACTTTTAATAAGTTGTGCAAGCTAACAATCAGAACAATTAAACCACAATATGCATGCAAGAATGCAAATATATTTATATTTATGAGGAATTTCAGAATGTAGAGAGAATTCGGAATGAAATAAATACTGTTAATATACTGTGAACAAGTTCTCCCAATTATACTAATTACGGTTTAAAAAAAGTCAAAACATATTATTTGAAGATGATTCTTGCAAATTGTACATTAAAATCGCTAATTAAAATGATTCATTAAATACATATTGTCTTCAGGTGTGAACAGTCATTATTCTCTCGCTTAATTTATTTTACCCTCTCTCATTTTATTCAATATATGAAGGATGCGGTTAAATTATAAAATTACTGGAAGCACAAGTCCTACCTATATAAAAAGACGTATAAATTTTGTTCAATTGGGAATATTGAATCAATAAATCAACGAATAACTGGATAATCGAGGATCGAAGTCGATATGAAAGCTTCGGACACTCTATTTCAGACAATAAGATAAAAGAAGATGAGAAGACGTCCCCTATCTTCCTTTTTCCCGTTTCGACTCCCAACCTTCGTTGTACCACAGGGTTTTGAAGCCAGAGGAAATATCGCTTTATTTCCTAACGGGGTAAGAATTTATGATACCGGTCGTGCTGCCGATATTTCGGTCAAATATATTTCATAACCGCGAAAGCTTACTGGAGAGTCTATCCAGCAGGACGTTTTCTCTCGCACTCTCTTTTACTCTTTTACTCTCTGTCTGTATATGCGCCGTGTACATATACATAAGGCTTTGAAAAATATCTCCATTTCCATGGACTTATTGAGTCTTTCATTGTATACGGGATTCTCTACGTTGAGTAAGCTTTCCGATAATACGCAGAATATATTCTCGTGTTATATCGAGAAATACATTCTAGCATTTTGTGAAAAAATACAAAGCCCACTATCCTACCGAGAAAACTCAAATCCCTTAGGCAATTTTCTTGTAATCCTCGTAATGAGTCCAGAAGGGAAGTAACGAGGGTTAAATGTACACGGATACCAAAACCTAATCCGGTAAAAGTGGACTTCTTCGATGATCTGTTAGGGTTGTTTTACACCCCAGGAAAAGAAACGTACAGGGTAAAAAGTTTCTCAGTTGAAGAACCTAATTTTCTTTAGGCCTGGCTAACGAGAAGAGGGTTAAAAGCGTAGTTAAACATTGAATTAGGATCTTAAAAGTTTTTAATCGTATTACAAAGTATCTGCAAATGTAGACGTCAGCTGAAAAAGATATCATAGTGAACTGAAATCATCAGTGAACTTTACCACTTTATGTCTTTCACTTTCAACTAAAAAGAAGGTTGTGACCATAAAAAAAATAAAGTTTGTAGTCATATTTATCAATTTGAAACACAAATAGCCACCGAATAAAAACAAGTTCTTTTTTGTATAATATCCTTTCATTCTTCAGGCTCTTTAGGGTCTTTTAAGGAAATGAACAGGTGCCATTCAAACACATTCTGCCATTCTTTGGGTTCTTTTAAGAAAAGAAACAAGGATGCAAAGCAGAACCTTGCACATTGCTTCCTCATTATATTTCGCTTTTTACAAAGCAACCTCTAAGAGGAAGTATAGGAATTGATTTTGGCTTCCTCATAGAGGAAGCTTTGTAAAAAGCGAAATATAATGAAGAAGCAATGTGCAAGGTTCTGCTTTGCATCCTTGTTTTAAATAAATATAAATAAGCGCACACTCTCGCTTTGTGAAAATATAATAAGGACAAACGGTCCTGAAACTCCCTCGAATACTCTATCTTCTCTGTTTTTTTTGTAGAACACGATAGAGATCGGTGGTTTCCGAAATTTCATTGGGAAGCAAGGATATGGCTAGTTTATACGACATAAATCGCTACTTTTCGCAATGTAGACTGTACAACATCGCTATGAAAATATGTTATCGTTCTACATTTTTGGGCTATATCTGACGTATTTTTCTATTAATCATGAATTTGGCACTCATTTGACTCCCAGCTCGATATTTGATACCAAAATTCGCCTCGCCGAAAAAAAATCAAAAAATTAAAAAAATCAAAATCTCATAAAATTTTAACGTTTCAACCGATCTTAACCAAATTTAATAGGGATCACCGGTGTATGAAAACTCACGTACATACCAATTTTGAGCTTAATATCTCGAAAATTAAAAGAGTTATCGCGTTAACAGACATTTTTGAAAAAATTCAAAACCGCGTAAAAATTTAATGATCATGGGGATTTTTACAAAAATTGGTATGAACAATGAGGATTGACCCCTCTATCTATGGTGTATATTTCAGCTCTATATCTCGAGGCGTTCCCGAGTTATAAAGGTTTACATTTTTTGAGCGTGTAACATACACACACACACACATACAGATATTTTTTCTAAATCACTTTTCTCGACGTTTTGGACTATTCTGAGTGTACAGACATGAAAATCTCGAAAAAAAAAAATTTCACGAAAACAAAGCTTCCTCTATGAGGAAGCAACACGTCTCTCTTTAAAATATCCTCACTGTCTTTCGCATCTTTAGGTTTGTCTTTTAACAAAAAAGTGTCTTTTTAAAAAAATTACAGTTTCCGTAGGTTCTTTTTAAAAAAAATAAAAAGAAGTCCCGTTTTTAAAATGATCTCCCCGTTTTTATTAACTTCGAATGCAGGTTTCTATGTAAATTACATTTTGAGAGAAAGATAGAGATTCTAAAGAGATAAAAAATATTATGTGACAAAGAGAGATAAAGGGATCGTTGGGCCAAGGGCAAATAGCCATAGTAAGTGGATGCGGGGATGGCGGTTGGTTATCGTGTACGCAGAATCGACTGGACGGTGAACCTCCGTTCCGGTTGACTTTCGATTTAGGCCAACAAAGCATGCTCATGCGCATTATGGGCTCGTTACACGTTCGTTCGTTCGCCTGGATGAAGTGGACAAGAAGAACAAAAAAAAAAGAAAAACAATTCACCCGTAACGGTGCTACGAGGAGATATTAATGTCTCGCGCGAATGATCACGCATTGAATCGAATGGAAATATAAGTTCGATGAGGCATTCGAGAGGGAACAAATAAAAACTGGTTCAATTTTCATAGCTGATCGAATCTATGCGGCAAATGTTCTATGTTCAAGCTCTCAATTATACAATGACTCCCCGAGCAGAAATGTAATCTAACAAACCTGATGTTTCGTCGGGTCTGGATCAAGTATCACTAATGAATGCCTCAACAAGCTTGCCTGATGCCAACCTGATCCGGACCGGAACGGATATTAATAAGGCACACCTGACCAGATTGATCTGATGTCGACCTGGTCTGATTTTTTATAATTTCAATCTCAAAGTTCAACAATACATTGACAAAGCGTGAATTCCATGAGGAAAATCCGAAAATATGGAAAGTGAATTGTTGAGAAGTTCTATTTATCCACTATGATTCAGAAAAATGTTTAACATTTTGGACAAATTTTTTTTACGACGTGAATAAGGCAGTTAAAGAATTAAGTCACACTACCGGAATATATCAGAAACAAACATAACATTTAATTGAAATCTTTAAACTCTGTAGTTCCATTAACCCTTTGATGCACAGCGGGATGTTTAACATCCCACCTAGATTATTATAATTTTTTTTAATATTTCAACGACTTTTTAAAAATAAAAATGTGTGCATCAAAGGGTTAAAGCGTAATTTATACGCTCATATTGCAGAGAATTGCAATATCACTTGAATTTAAACAGTGGATCGAGGGCAAGAGATCAATTCCACTAGAACGGTAACCATTCCTCTAGACCGATCTTTTACCATTTTAATCTGAAAGTTATACAAGAAATTGACAAAGTGTCAATTCTATGATTAAATTCCGAAAATGTGGAAAGTGGATTTTTTTAAAGTTCCATTTGTCCACTATGATTCAGAAAAATGTTCAACATTTTGGACAAATTTTTTTTACGACGTGAAAATGAAACAAACATTCCATTTAATTGAAATCTTTAAACTCTGTAGTGCCATTAAAGCGTAATTTATACGCTCATAATTGCAGAGAGTTGCAATATCACTTAAATTCAAACATTGGGTCGAGCGCAAGAGATCAATTCCACTAGAACGGTAACGAATCTTCCGTAATTAGAGCAATTTGGGGTATCCATCTTCAACTGTGGCAACTCTTGGCAAAACCATAGCGCGAGTTCTCGAAACCCTGAAATCCTGTATTAGGGTGTACGATCGTTTTATTGCAAATTAGATCGTCGGGATGTGGCGCGTATATATACGCGGGCCTGTCGTGCAGCGAATATCCTCGAACAAGAAGACTTCGTGTCCCATTGTGTGCTTCGTGAAATGTTTTAAGAGCCAATTTCGTCGAAACGGCTGGTTCTAGTCTTTGGACTGATATGTTTCAAGGGATAGGTGGATTATGCACGACTTACTTGGTAGCTAAACTAGCTATACAAGACTTGTAGGTGTAGCAAGGGCTGTAAGCAGTATCTCGGCATTCACCGAGACGACGACGAAGACGACCATCACGGTGAACGAGTTTGAGCGCCACTGTTATTGCGCACTTTCTTTCCATTATCGTGACATCACTATAGCCATCCGCCCTTCTCGAGCTTTATATCTGGCCTATCCGTTTAAATGTAAAACAGCAGTGGTTTTACGGGAAAAATACAATTTCCATGAAATCCGAAGAGGGGCCGATCTATTGGTCTTGTAAAGTATCCTGTTACCTACTTTGCCTCTCGGCAAAAAAAATGTTATGGATCGCATCTGAGAGTAAAGATAATGCAGGGACGTTTCTCTCCAGCGATACAACGCGATCTACTAGATTTTTTTACGAATTCAAGATACTTACGACACATTCAGAAGCACATGCTCTTAATACAGTTTGATCGTCGAGCACGTACAAGAAGAATCGTGATACCGTGCACCGAGAAGGATTACCAGTTTTCTAGCGACATGAACACCGACCGGCAATGGTCATAAAAATCTGGAAGTATACGTGCGTTGCCATGCGGCATCAGCAAAGAGATGAAGGCGAAAATATTACGATGTCACGTTTCAAACAGGAACTCGATCTACTTATCCTTTTCCGATTTTCCATCCTGTTACCATGGCTCTTGCTAGTTTGGAGACGAAGGTTTCTGGTACTAACGGACGCTCAAAGCTCACATACACTGACATAACTCACGGAAAAAAAGGTTCGGTTGGAACAACTAAATGCCTTCGTTATATATGCGCCAGACAATTAATTGGTTAGACCAACCAAGTTATTTGTTAGGCTACCAATTTCTTGGTTGGACTAACCAAGTTATTTGTTAGGCTACCAATTTCTTGGTTGGACTAACCAAGTCACTTGGTAAGTTAACCAAGTGACTTGGTTAGACCAACCAAGAAATTGGTTAACTTACCAAGTGACTTGGTTAGTCCAACCAAGAAATTGGTTAACTTAGAAAGTGACTTGGTTCGTCCAACCAAGAAATTGGTTAACTTACCAAGTGACTTGGTTAGTCCAACCAAGAAATTGGTTAACTTACCAAGCGACTTGGTTAGTCCAACCAAGAAATTGGTTAACTTACCAAGTGACTTGGTTAGTCCAACCAAGAAATTGGTAGCCTAACAAATAACTTGGTTGGTCTAACCAATTAATTGTCTGGCGCATATATAACCAAGGCACTTGGTTGTTTCAACCAAGCCTTTTTTTCCATGCTGTAATGCCTCGGCGAAAGCCAATAAATGAAGTATAATATATGGATTAACCCATTTAAGCTTTTTAAAGATGCAAAGAAAACTAAATTTTTTAGATTGATGTATATGACTGGCTATGGAGTACGCTTGAAAAATAAACAAACCCAAGAAAAGTCACCCCGGGGAAAAATATATTTCATTTATATTTTTGTACTTCATCTTTACTATCAAAAGTTTAAGTGATCTGCGACTTCGAAAACCCTTGAGTACGAAGTTCTATTTAGTTCAAGTTACTGCTTACACTGTAAAAAGAATCTACTTCCAATTTAATGTACAAGTACTGGTAGTTTCTATGCATGAACTGGAATACCAAATTTAATTTAGAAAATGCAATGAATAATTAATATATGGTACAATAATTTCAATAATTCCCAACAACTTTACTGCAGAAGTATTTTAATTTTAATAATTTTCTTAAATTTTACCGTTAAAAATGATTAATCGCTTGTCGCAAATGTATATTCAATTTAATGAATGAATTTATGCATAAAAACTTCCAGCTTTTTAAATAATAGAGTGCATTTAATCCGCGGTATTAGAAACACCTTTATACTTTCTCATCATATACAAAGTATGCATGAGAGAAAGTATTGCAATTCAAAAAATTCGAATCTCAGATTTTGATGGAAATACATGTTTTGAGTATCCTGGATTCCAAAAAATAGAAAAAGTGAAAAGCTGTCGAGTTTTGGTATTGAAAACCAATCCAAAATATGCTTCTGATACTTTATCTAAAATATGAAAAAAATAAAACCAATTTTATTTTTTTATTTTTTTTACCACAAGCTAATATAAAAGTTATTATGCTTTGGCCTGACACATACGGATAGAATGGACAGCAAATGAGCAGTGTAAACATAAATGGTGAGTAAACATAAATGAATGCTTCAAAGGATTAAAATAAAAAGATATGGTCAAAGTAAAATAATCGAAAATGAACATACATAAAAAAAATATGATATCATCGACTTATTGACGCACTCACCCTATCCATCCATGGAATATCTACTAAAATTTTATGGAGATAAATGGTTCCATTATCATCGAACAAAATGTATTTTGTTGATAAGGATCTAGTGCCCGCAGCAAATCCGCAGGTACAGGGAGCAAATAAAAATGATGCATGATGCATGAGGGGAAAAAATAACGATTACAACACCCATTGAAGCAAACAAAAATGATGTTGCACTAGCCATTTTTTATTTTTTTATAAATTATGCGTTACTCAAATTACTGCTGATATTAACAAACTTTTATAATACCCATCTTATCCCTGATTTTTTAGATCTATCACAATGAATATTATTTCCTACGAGGTCTCATTCGATATTAATCATAGTTACGAAAATTTAGAAGCCTTATCTAGATCCGCGTACATTTCCGGATCAGCAGGAAGTCCTTTAACTATGTCTACGAGCCAGACGCTGAGTCTACAGTAATATTCTAGGTCAAAAGTAGACGCACGCCGTTAGAGAGACGGGGGCGGTAACAAAATATCGGGCAAAGCGTGCTAACCAAGGGTGAAACCCGACTTCAACCCAGGGACTATCTCGTTACCCAATAAACCATTTCTCTCGCTCAGCTGTTTCCTCCTTCTTCCTTCCAGCTCTTCTACTCAGCTTTCCCCAACCCTTATCTTCTACTACTGCCTTTTTACGCTCATTATCATTTAATTTAAGAGCCAACACCAGGACTTGTCAGAAACCGGGGGTGCGATCTTGTGGCGATCTTACTCGCCGGCGTCGTCAGTGATAAACGGCGAATTTTATTGTTGGCCTTGGGTGAGCTGAGAGCCCGTTTTATATACCTACTACATAGACGTGTACCTTCTATACATATATACACACCCGTCATAATTTCTGAAATTCATCGGTTGGCCTGGGGAGCGAAGGTGTCGGGCTCTGTTACGAATGTTGAACGAAGAAGGCGGGTTGATTATACGGGAAGGTCGATAGCCAAGCGAAACATCTAGCTTATTCCTCACCGGCAGTCTGGGGAGGATAAACCTACCTAATCTATACAGCTGTGCCCCTTTCCACCGTACCGTACCACGAAGCTGATTGGCTGACTACACTTTCCGTTGGTAACTCTCTGGCAGGCTCTATATAGTAAGAGGATAAGCTTCACCGTCAAGGCAGGGTATGGAACAGAATCGTGAGAAGCTCGGGTACTTCTCGTTGTTACAATCCTGCTGGTTGCTCCCGGTGAACATCGTTATCGATGACCCTAACGACGCGGCACTTTCGTGATTTATGGGAAGGTACATTATCGGTAGCACCGAGCGAAGCTCGAGTGGGCACAGGGTCACGCTGTAACCGTGCACCACCACACATGTACAACACATACATACCATCATCGTCTAAAGCTCGACTCCTACTCCCTCACCTTTATGGCTATAACCGCGTCGAGCCGTGAGATTAACCTTCACATCCTTTCGCGAGAAAACTAACGACGACTTATAGCCAAGAAAAAAGAATAATGTCTTTTCTTACGGTCATACGATGCTGTATCGAAAATTATGTGATCGAGGAACGTCCTTTCTCATAATTATTTATGAACCATTTCCAAGGTTATCAATCTCTTCGCCTCGGGCAATATTCCATTGTTTAATATTCTATTAATCAGCTTATTATTATGTATGCTGTATAGCGTGAGATAAAAGAATTTGATGGACTTACCGGACACTGATAGATAGACCGTCCTCGTGAGTGGCGGATGAACGCTGACCTGACACTCGTAAACTCCGGCGTCTCGCTCGGTAGCCGAGCGGAGATGGAGACGCCAGTTGTTGGGCTTCTGATAGTCGAGCGAGAAACGCGAATCGCTCGAGTAAGTCTGCACACCCACAGTCAACAAGAGAAGCTCTTCGCCTCTTCGGCGTGCCCAGGAGACCTAAAACAGATAAGGAGATGATAATAATATTCAGGGACGTGCAAAAATATTAACAAGGATCGGACAGCGGGCGATTTCTTCGGGAGACAAACGACTATAGAGGAATGACAGGAATAATAAAAATTCAGGGTCGCAAAATACATATTTGAAAATTCAGTGTCGTCCCAAAGAAAAGGCCAGAATATATAAATTTCCTAAGTGTCAACGTCAAAACGCAAGTCCTTTGAAGATCCCGTGGAGAGCGGCCTCATCCAATGATATTGATTTATGAAGTGAAAAGCCAACGGTGAACACGAGCCATACTTATAGTACCACTACGTGTGTACCACTGCATGCCGGGTGAGTGAGAGAAATCTCGCAATCAGGTCGAATGCTCCCTGCAGATTTCTTTCATGTTCGCCATTGAATATATCCTCAAAGATAATTGCGTCTCGTGGGGAAAACCTACCATCGCTTCAAAGCTGCTGTGAAGCAAGACACACTACGTTGACGCGAGAAAGACCAGCGATATACCCAAGGGAGAATTCTTGCATATTAGTCAGCTGGCGATGCAAAATACGATGTAAGAATAAAATTGCAAACTCCGGACGAGATCAGCTATGTTTTTTGTAGACGGAAATTTAAGCTTGGAAAATATCACGTTATGTATTACCTCCTTTTTCTGCCTAACAAAATTAGGAATGTTGTTCGTTTCACTACGATCAACTATGCAGCGCTTTTTAGACGACCCAATTACCTTCAATATTGCTGAAGATTTTTCGTGGCAGTAGAGTTAGGAAAACAGTATAGTACAAGTTTGCATTTTGTCTCCCTTATGAAGACGGTGGAAAATAAAGAGAGAAAATAAATCTTTAAAATTGTAAAAATATCGTTTTTTTGCCTTCACCAGATCAGATGAACTTGATCGGTCATAGGAAAAATAAATGGTATTTTCCTTTCTCTACGTTTCGTCTCTCATCCGAGTTCTCAAATTCATATCTCTTTCAATGTTTTACGAAAACAATAATAAATGAATTTACAAAAAGTCAGGTTATACTAATTATAACTACAACAAGAAGTGAATGAATGAATAAATATATAGATGATAAATGAATAAATTATTTGATTTAGGTTTTGATGGTTCGACTCGTCTAGGCCGCAATGTGGTCATGAAAGGGTCTAGAGACTAGAATATCACAACAGGAAAAATATTAAACAATCTGAAATATTATGTACAAATGCATAGTAAACATTTTGACATTGAATTAAGATATCGTGAATCACCACATTTTCCTTCAGGTATGTTTCAATTTTCGCAAAATTATTATAATGTCAACTTTCCTTGCGAAGTGTGAGGGCGACACTTTATGGACACCTGTGGACGCACCACAGGCCCATCGATTATGCGAGAGACTGCCTTATGTAAAGAAAACTTCTTTTTTAGATTATCGAGAATATTCTCTGGGGTGGTTCGGTAGGTTGAGCAGCTTCTATTTCCTCCGACGAATTCAACGCAGGGAAAAGTTTGTAACTCGGTGAAAGCCCAATGGGCGGGGTTGCCGCCGGTGCTAGAAGTTAAAGAATCGTTAGGTGCCATCCCGTACTGGGATATTCGCTGTAAGTATAGCGTTATATATAACACTATGTAGCGTGCCCGGCTCGTCGCAACATCCAGCTTCTCGCTCTCTCATCGTCACGAACTTCCTGCCTCACTTCTATACTGTTAAGGTAGACAAGGGCTGCTGGTCATTTGTCACTATTATAAAGGACTGAGCAGTGAATAATTGCGTCTTAAGAAGTTGGTGAGAGAACGAGCCTTGATATTCCACAGGGTCTCTCCAGTTGCAAATGGACGAGCAGTCGTATACTGAAATGGAGAACTCGACGGTGAGTTTCAGAAATGTTTAAGATACGTGTGTGTAATTTATTGCGCGACATGCTTAAAATATAATAAGCGTACGGGGAAAAAGATGATGAAATATTTTATAAATTCTTTAAATGGTAAAATATTAATTAAAGAAGCTCCCCACCGATGTCAGACAAAAAAGCATATTTCATTTATTTTTTATCAGTCAGAATAATCCTCTTCTAAAAATGTCACGAACTTGATTCTCGACGTGTAATTTATATCGTGAGCCCATTGTTGACAGGCACTGCGACAGTGACTAAGTTCTTGTTTCACAAACTGTACAGTTTTGTCAGGTATACAGGGGGAAAAATTCTCAGGTACGAATAAGTATTGAAGGAACTTCAGTATTTTCAAAATTCACTTTCCGTTTTTTATGGGACTCCTGCCACGATTTTTATATACAAATTTGAGAGATTCTGATGTGACTAAACCGACATCACTAAAAATCGCGTGACAATTTATATACGATATATCTTTTTTTTTTTTTTTTTTTAATAATAAAACACCGTTTTTTTCTGAAATTAGTAAAGCTCTCTCTAAAACCGAAAAAAAGAAAATTCTCATATTCCTGTAGAGAGACTATTACCCAGGTAATCGGGTTTAAAGCATTCATAGAAACCGGGAAAAGACAAAAGATATTTGAGCTCTTTAAGCGCGCACATTGATGTCCTAAACCTGCAGTATAACCGGAAATATAGACTAAATTAATAAAAATATAAAATATTAATTAAATAAGCTCCCCACCGATGTCAGACCAAAAAGCATATTTGAAATATAGACTAAATGAATAAAAGTATAAAATATTAATTAAATAAGCTCCCCGCCGATGTCAGACAAAAAAGCATATTTCATTTATTTTTTATCAGTCAGAATAATCCTCTTCTAAAAATTTCACGAACTTGAATCTCGAAATATAATTTATATCTCGAGCCCATTGTTGACAGGCACTGCGACAGTGACTAAGTTCTTGTTTCACAAACTGTACAGTATTGTCAGATATACAGGGGGAAAAATTCTCAGGTACGAATAAGTATTGAAGGAACTTCAGTATTTTCAAAATTCACTTTCCATTTTTTATGGGACTCCTCCCACGATTTTTATATACGAATTTGAGAGATTCTGATGTGACTAAAACGCCATCAATACAAATCGCGTGACAATTTGTATACGACGAATTTTTTTTTTTTAAATTATAAAACACCATTTTTTTCTGAAATTAGTAAAGCTCTCTCTAAAACCGAAAAAAAAGAAAATTCTTATATTCCTGTAGAGAGACTATTACTCAGGTAATCGGGTTTAAAGCATTCATAGAAACCGGGAAAAGACAAAAGATATTTGAGCTCTTTAAGCGCGCACATTGATGTCCTAAACCTGCCATATAACCGGAAATATAGACTAAATTAATAAAAATATAAAATATTAATTAAATAAGCTCCCCACCGATGTCAGACAAAAAAGCATATTTGATTTATTTTTTATCAGTCAGAATAATCCTCTTCTAAAAATGTCACGAACTTGATTCTCGAAATGTAATTTATATCGTGAACCCATTGTTGACAGGCACTGCGACAGTGACTAAGTTCTTGTTTCACAAACTGTACAGTTTTGTCAGATATACAGGGGGAAAAATTCTCAGGTACGAATAAGTATTGAAGGAACTTCAGTATTTTCAAAATTCACTTCCCATTTTTTATGGGACTCCTCCCACGATTTTTATATACGAATTTGAAAGATTCTGATGTGACTAAAACGCCATCAATAAAAATCGCGTGACAATTTGTATACGACGAATTTTTTTTTTTTAATAATAAAACACCGTTTTTTTCTGAAATTAGTAAAGCTCTCTCTAAAAGCAAAAAAAAGCAAGTTCTCATATTCCTGTAGAGAGACTATTACCCAGGTAATCGGGTTTAAAGCATTCATAGAAACCGGGAAAAGACAAAAGATATTTGAGCTCTTTAAGCGCGCACGTTGATGTCCTAAAACTGCGGCATAACCGGAAATATAGACCGAGGACATAGAGAACGGCGAGGCAAGTTCAGTCCACGGAGTGGATGGAAATCCTGGTTGCGATTGCATACCAGAATATACTCTCTCCAGAATCGTATGTGCGCGCATTGAGGACATAGGTATTATAGTGAGGAACGCAGCAAGGAAACGAGCTCACCCAGTGTGTGTGTTTCAGGATCATAACATGAATACAACACATAGAGCATATAGACCGTGCGTAGGGATGCAACTGCTGGGGCGGTTAGCACTTAAACGCGCTGAACACTACCTCCTGGTACGCGTGGTTACGATTACGCGTTCGCATCGGTCTGAACTTGTTTCGGTTGCCTTGAGAGCTATAAACGTTTGCTGTTTGCAGCTTTATTCGCTATGCATCCTGGGCTGGTTAATGCCCGGCTGTACCGAGATGGTATATACTATATGATACCAATATAGCGTGTACACCACGTTGGGTCAAATAACTTGCGATAACTAAAGAACAGAACGAAATCTGCTCCAACATAATAGTGGAAGGCTTTAAAAAGTTAAATTAGACCAGAATAGTTGGGTTTTCGATCTAACGTTATATTATTTTTGAAGGTAACTAAGAAATAATAGTTCAGCTGATATGTAACTACAAATTCATGGATTTATAAGCATTTTTATTTTCATTCAGAGTGCGGGAGCAATTTTTATACCAGGAATACGTAAATGAGCAATAAGTCCCTTAATATAAGTGACGAGATTTTATCGAAATCATTATCATCGTTCTATTCGTGCTTTGATTGGTCGGCGGTGTCGTCAGACGTATTGGAATCGGGGCCAAGTTCATGCATTGAAATTTTTTGTTTATGTCAAAGGTTAAAACTAATGTAAAGGGACACTGGCGCTAAATCGCCTGTGTTTGCTAATTCTTGTATAATGAAAATATCTTGACGCATCCACCGTGTATAGGAGAATCGAGACCCACTCTCCTCTGGAAGGAATCATTATTATAAAAGCTCCTTCCCCCCCCCCCCCCCCCCCACCGTAAAACTGCCCCTAGGTTCGGATTATTCTAAGTTTGCTTTTGTCCCTTACATACCTAGATTGTTCTGAATGCCCCTTTGCACCCACCACGTAGATCCAGATCATTTTTAGTCCCCTTATGACATTATGAGGTCCGCAGATTATTTGAAATCTCTCTGTGAACCCTGCAAGTTCCTGATTCTTCTACATCTCTTACTTGAGTAACGATAGACATAATTCTTTTGCAAGCAGTTGAAATATACAATTATCTACAAATATTGAGGTGTTAAAAGCGTTATAAAAGTTTACAATCATTTAAAGTCAGTAGCTCTGAGCATACACGAAAGCGAATTCCATTCAGAAGTCCGGATTCCATGCAGAAAAGCGGATTTTACACAAGCTGTCGCTTACGAAAACTGCAGTTTCCAGACGTCGCACTGGAAAGTTTCGTTCAACCCTCCAAAGAAATTTTTTTTTCTCGTTTGTGTCATTGTAGTACTCGCCTTCGGATTGTATCACAAATCCACATTCGCTAATAAAAGCTTTTCTTCCATAGTGTTGAAACAAACGTTTTTTATACCAACTGCAGTTTCGGAATTTGTACCACATCACCTTAAACCTTCGACATTCATTGAAGGTGTTGTTCACCCCAAGCAACATTCTCAAAAGTGATTTTCGTAGAAAAATCGTCATCCAGGATGTATCGATATTTGAAAACTGCAAAAGGCGTAGCTTCAACTCCATTTTTCCGGTCAGTCAATAGAAGAAAAAGAATCCATAAAAATCTCTTGCAGATATGGGCGAAAATTGTTTTAGGTTGGCGAATAGCTGAACTTTGAAAGGTCTACTAAAATTCCTCTATCTCCTCTACTCAATGTAACAGTAACGATATGCAGTGCTATATTTACATAGCCAACTGTGGCGACAAGAAATGGTTACAAAAACACGACTACCAGTCTGCATAATATTCAGTCATTCATAATATCCATATGTCATCAGACGGGTGTCGTAAAATTAAAAGTCAACGAGTTGAGGGTCAGTCATAGAGAATTCTAGGTACAGAAGAGGGCAAATATCGTTGAACACGCATTAACAACTGCCGCCTGTTGGATCTTTCATTGCCCCATGAATCTCTGAATGACACGCGAGGGCACCAGGATGGTTGTTAATTCCTAGAGCTGGACGAACCTCGTAGCTACTCCTGAACCGCATACAGAGAACAACAGAGAGAGAGTGAGAGAGTGAGCGGGAGAAATAGAAAGGAGGGTAGGACGAAGAGGCATACGAAGCGTGTGCGCGCTTATCTCTATTACCAGTGGAAGATTACGCCACTCGGACAACACGAGTAACGACAGTGTTTATCGGGCATAAAACCAGGAAACGCAATTGCGAACAGGTTCGACGATGTGAACGTGTTCGCGCTTTCCCGCATGTGGAAAGTCCAACCAAGGCACATAGGTCGAGTTCGGACATTTATGCATGTATTCCGAAGCAACGCCAACGCTAGCTCTAAATTCAAACTGCAAGAACAGTCAGCTTCCGTTTTTACTTGGGCCTGAAAACGCGGTAACCCTACATACAAGTTCCGTATTTTCATGGTCAAATGCATCGCGTTGAAAAAGCTTGCAAATTTTCGGGGCAAATACATGTCCAACCTATAAGGGGGCGCATGTATCGTTATACTACTGCCAGTACTGCTGGCAGTGCATGCAGTTGATGCAAACCCGTGTACCCCGAAATACGTTTACGTATTCATGGTGGCGTTGACGATAAAATTCCGGAAAATCGGGCTGGATTCTATCACCGTGTATTCGTGTACAGCTTGGGCTACGGCTCGTCAACATGTGTCACTCGTGAAAAGCAGCGTTGGGAAAGGGAAATCCCAACGTGGAACTCGGATTTCCCTGCAGATACGTCGTTGAAGAACATCGATCCATTCTCAGCGGTATTTTTCCACATTCCAATTATTCAATATCCTCCCGTTCCCATCACGACCAACACCAGAAACATGATCACTGTGGGCACAGGTTCCAAATGGAATTCACAGCGAGCGTATAAAGTTCGATGATGAGTGAGCTTCATTCCAGTCTCTTTGAGGGATCGATTGTCGGATGGGTGATTTCATTACTCTCGATTTGCAGAACGGTATAATATTCCACAAAGCAACAGCAGTGACCATGGGGTTATACGGACATCATGTCCTACATCCGGTGGAACCCGTTGAAAAATAACTAAACGAATTTACGACGGAATAGTGGTTGTACCATGTACCGAAAGAGCAACTATGCTATGTGCCGAAGGTGATAGGGCTTTGTGGGTCAGTCAACTTCCTCGAACCTCTCACGACCGTCTGTGAGTAAAAGCCTCTGTCGACGTGAAACTACTCTCTCCTGATGTATACAGATATGTTGTTTCACCTTCTCAGTGCGCTGACATCCCGCTACGCAATTTGAAATATTAAAGTCCTGCCTCGGCAGAAACGCGAGTGGAATGGAAACGTCGTTGAAAATACCGAGTCTCTAACGGAAAGGATTCAACCTCTCACGCTCGGCACAAAGCAGATCTCGTTTTCAAAATTGTCATATGAACTTCGGAAGCTTGACTCTGTAACGAAAAAGCTAGAAATAAAATGAATCTCTAGACAGCAAACATGATTAAGGAGCAATGATGAAATATGGGTTTTCTAAACAAAATGGCACACCTCTATTTACGAGGAAAAACCTATAGGAAAAACGTTGACATAAAAAGCGAATGCATGAGAATTGAGCGCAGTGAGTCAGATCGTTATAACAAAAAAGGGGCATGCAGTCGAACTCCAGTTTTTGCAGCCAATTATAACAGTTTCAAGTTTCTGCAAGCTCGTGGTCAATAGCTGGATCTACTGGTGGTTTGCGTGTTAGAACAAGCGATGAGCGATTGCTCTACCGATGTTTGTACATCGAAGAGATGCATTGATATATAGAGTGGCGAAACTCGTGGTCGTTCACTTTATTCGGTTGGCGAGGGTGATCGGGATTGCAACGGCGGTAGCGGTGACGCCAAGCCACCCCTTGACCACAAGAGAAACAGTATAAAAAGCGAGAAATCGAAGCGAAAATAGAACGAAATACGCAGTTCACGAGCCCACACCAAAAGTAATAGGTTCGGTTAATAGGTTTGAACTGCGCTAGAGCGTGGCATCAGAAACACATACAATACTGTGGAAAAGGGATTCCCTATACGTCAATCACTATATCAATATATAGATGGAGCCACAAACAGTGTGCGCAATAAATACAAGAATACATTTTGTCCTAATAATATATAGTGTACAAAAAATCATTCTTGTAAATCGATACTGGTACGCGTAAATAGATATATTTCAATTAATAATAATAGGCAAATGGGGTGTAACATTAAGAGTTTCTTTATAATGTCCCAATACTATAAATGAATTAAATTCTTGGTTACAAATGGAGTAAACCTTTAATACAACGTTCCTTCTTACTCAGCATTCAAGTCGATAATCCAAAAATTAAAAGACACGAATGGAACAGTACGATGTGTGAATTCGATAACTAATTTTTCATAAATACAAAACTTTATTGATTTTTGGCATTGCACCTAATATATGTAGAAGAGCCATACGGAATTTCTCTTTCGAATTGCCGACGACGAGCTAAAGCGCTGGACGCATTCTCCGGCGTAGGCATCTAAGGGCGGTGCAGGCTACTAGTAGGATAGTTGGGAAATGGAATTCCACGATGGACTAGGGGCGAAAGCCTTTAGTAGTCCATTCTACTGTGCTCCTACCAATGAACACCGGAAGTCAGTGAATACGGTTCGAGTTGTAGTCAGACGAGTCGCGCTATCTCCTCACCAACTCACATAACATTGCATCAATTAACATTCTCACCATTCATCTCATGTTGTCGAGTGAGTAATTAAACGGACGACGAGAAGCCGCAGTAAGATCGACTGATGATGATGATCTCTTGAGGAATGTTGGGAAATAAAAGCGAGAAAGGGTCATAGCGTCGGGCTATGAAGATGGAGAGGTACGAAACGGCGCGAGAACGATGCAAGGTGGAGAAAAGCCGTCGGATTCAGGCTGACTAGCGGGAAGGCCCATTAGTTACGAGCGGGCCTGGAACAAATCGGACGATTGGGAGGTGCTCACTTCGTATTCAATCGAACGGCACAATTAGAGAAGCATTAATCTTTCTTCAGTACCCCCGCGCGTCCAGAGTCTTTGTCAGATATCGTGGAGTTGGAGAAGCAGAATCCCTCGCCAACTCCCGAGTTATAGGTACCTCGGAGACTCCCCCTGCATTCTCCTGGCACGCCGGCGGAATCGCGAAACTTTTTATCCCACCAACTCTAATTCTCTATCACATTGGATTCCGTTTCTCGTATTCTATCGTCAAAAACTCATCTGCTTTATCTTCCGATCAAAAACATCGGCGTGGAATCTGTAGGATAGTTCCTGAAGACATGTTCATGTAGTGATCTCGACATAACCATTATTTTCCGTATTTATTTTTGGAACAAGTTTAATCGATGATGTCTGGCTCGAGGGTTAATTTAATTATCCACGAATGGTGATTCCAGGTCGTGTGCTTTAGACAGACTACGTGTCGCAGACGTACTCAATATTTTTTGCTCTCGCTTCTGTAATTACTAGCCAGGCTGAAGCAGAGTACAGGAACAACTGCCGGCACGGTAACGATCTCATTGTCCCCGACGCTATTATTATATTATCTGGCGCATCTCCACCAGCATCTTATCACCTAATCTCAACACTAGAGAGCCGGTAATCGAAATACGGAAAGCCCTCCGAGCGTCGAGGGCTTTCTGTCTGCAGGAGGCGAAAGAACCTGAGGTGGAAAGCAAAGCAGAAAGAGGTTGTACAAGTGCAGGAAAATCCAAGAGTGAGAAAGATGGAAATGGAAAGGTGAAAGAGCCTGAGTGTGCGACGAGCCGCGTGTAAATGAAAGCTCGCTAACTCGAATAGGCGAATTAAGGTAATGTCGTTTGTAGAAAGGGCAACGGAACGAAAAGAGAGAGGCAATGGAAAAGGACGCTTTTGCCTTTCGAAAGCGTCGCGACTCTTTCAGCCGTAATCGAGTGAGCATCCAATTGACTCCGTTTCTTCGCACCTCTCCCATGTCTTCAGCCCTGATGCCCATCTATTCTATTGTCGTCAATGGAACTCCACTATATACCTTCATTATTCGTTCTATTCTGATCTCGACATGCAGAGAAATGACTTGCGGGAATACAAATTGAACGAGAAAGTGTTTCGAGATGGTACTTGGATCAATTTCCGGAACTTGTACGGAGTGTTGAAGTTGTATGATGGCCTGAATATCTTGAACACGCAACTAAACCTCTTCGCGACGGAGATGGTAAACTTTCAGGGGGAAGGGGGAGAGAGAGAAATGAACAAATTTCGGGAACTGGTTCTGCATTTAAGGATCCTGTGTTCACATCGTGACCCACTCGTCGCGCGTCGAGTGGAAAAGTTAAAAAGTCGAGTTTTCCACTTTTGTGTTCACGCAATGGCCAAATTCGTGCAAAGAGAGGACAATGTGCATTCCCAGGTACGTACCGACAGATCTGTACCTCTTCCCGTTGCGGAGAAAATAGGATATATCCTAACTTATGCTTGTTCAAAAGTTGAAGTCATTAATTGTACTCATGAGGTAAAAGTCCCAAGGTCCGATGATTTGTGCTTGATCACCTTCGCCGCAATTAAAATTATATATAAAATAAATACCAACACTTGTGGAATTATATCAAAGATCAATTGTTCTCATTCTTTGCATATAATGTAATGAACAATACGTCAACATTTTCTACAAAGGTTAAGATTTTTAATAGCGATTAAACTTGCAGCTATCTATACTTTTTTGGAAATCTTCGAATCAATAATTGGCCAGACGCGACAAGTCTTTAAAACAATATAGTACATCCACTGTTTCCTCTTCTCCACAAGTTAAGAAAAAGAAAGAATGGACCAGAATTCAACATATCGCTCCAAGTGATAAAGAATTTCCAATAGTAGTTTTTTTTTCATTCCCACCAATTCATTCTCCCGGAGTGCGATCAGAAACGCCTTTCCAAAGTTGTTCCCGAATGGAATGATACTCGCGTGCCACCCAGAATATCCGACTCGAACCGCATTCTCTTTCCTCCGAATGAATTGGCGATATTCTTCTCTACAGTCCCATCAGCCGCAGAGATACAAGAAAGAATAAGAAAAAAGGTAGTTGTTAAGCTCACTGGAACGTTTCTCGTCCAGTCAAACGCCATAAATTCACGGTTAAGAGTCGCGCCCTCTCATCCGAGTGTGCAGAAACAGCCACACCACGGAAAGTCGAATTTATGAGTTGTCTCGCATTATTCTCGTTATTCGGCCGCAAGGAAAAGTCAAGGCTTTCTTTCTCGAGGGCTGCACGGGGGGAAAGTGTTCCATGGGGATTAGCTTACGAGCGAGCGACAAATACGAGTATCCCGATAAATCTCTCGAGGATGAAAAAATCTTTTGTAGAAGAAAATCAGAGAAAAATAAATACATAAATAAATACAGCATTGACAGAGGAAGAACCGAGGATATCAGGCAAATTAACGCTGTTTCCCTCTCGTCAGGTTAAACAACATTTTTATGGATTTTTCGCTTGATTTCGTGTAGTCAGTTTTTTTAAAATTGTTAATCTGGTAGAAAAAATGCTGTGACAGCTCCAAACTGCTGATGAGAGATAAGCTTTAAGCTTTTGTGATTTGACCTTACAATGAAATACATAGGTTCCGCCACATAGAAATGCCGAACGAGGCACAGCATCGCACCGTTAATGCCCGATTAATCGAGTGTGTAGGTGCATCGTGAAATTGACGTGTACCCCTGGGAATTGGAATATATAAATTTATTTTACGAACATAAATATCTACCAACTGCTCGCAATTTTCTGTATGCAGCTTTATTCGCATGTATGGACGCAAATACCGAGAATTAGTGACATGTTCGCTGAATATCTGGTCTACCAAAGAGATGCATACCCCTCGAATTGTGACGACAGCTGCAATGAACAGTCTGTAATTGGTACCTCAATGAAAATTTATCGTTATGTTATTGTCAATTAGCGGATATTCGGACGAACATCAGTGAAACTGAAGTGCATGTTGCATACATGATGAAAGATAAATTCATTGGCTATTTACAGAAAATGACACTGGAAGAACAACAAAATGACGAAAACAAAAAAATGATAAAATCTATCAATTACTTTCTTTAGACGAGTAATTGTATACCGTTGTATACACTTTTCTTTTTTTAAACACACCTAAACTAGTTGTATCTAAAAAAATGGTGTGCAATTACTCGTCATGCACATGACAAAAACTCAACACTGGCAAAGTTATCACAGTCAATGTTAAGAAGGCAAACAATTTTTTAACTGCATTTTTATACCGAATGCAGTGGATGTGTGGGCGGTGCATAGATTCGACGATCCACCTAACTAAGGAGTAACAAGAGTCTACGATTTTGAAAAAACGATTTTTTTTTGCTTAAATAATACTTTAGGATCATATAAACAATATGCAGTTGCTCCTATAGTGACATTTTTTTTTTAAAGATCCAATTATCGAGCGGCGGTCGTTGAACCGTCACAAAATGGAGAAGCCATCGAGAAGGTTGGTACATCGGCTAGAAAATGATCAGCAATCGATGCTGACAGCTGTGAAGTGGAAGAAGGCTTCGGTTACCGAATTTTTGTCTTTTTAGCAGTGTTCTCCACTGTATCGCAAGCTGTTGTTCGCAAAGAAATGCAAATCTGATGTGACATTCACCGAATCTGGTAAGTGGTCGTAAAGCTTTAAACGCCTTTTTCTCGAAACATTTTTTTTTAACTGGGAGGATGTATTACTTTAACACCGTTGCATGGATCGATTTGAAATTTTTATAGCAGTTTTACAATTACATTCTCTATCGAAGTACATAACCGTTTTTTTTAATTTAATGTAAACCTTTTTTATAAACAATTTAGTGCTTAGTTTTTGGCAAGAAATCGATTCATTTTTTAAAAAGCGCACCATTTCTACAAATCTTGATTTAAAAAAAAACCGTACGTAGTTCTATAGCCAGTAGTATATAGATTATAATTTTTTTGGGGTTTTTTGTTGCAGGTTTTATACTTTACGAGAAAACCGTCTGCCCGTGAAGGGTTCTACAAAAAAAAGACGATTTTCAATATGGGCTCTGTCGCCGCCATTTTGTATCAAAATGATAATTTAAAAAAAATGTTCGTACTTCAATATGTGTTAAACAAACCCTCTGAAAAGAAATCCTATTCCTTTTTTCATACTCCCAAAATAAATCGTTAAAGTTAGGCCTTTTTTCTGCGGCTAGAGTGGTGTTACTCCTTAAGCGCGCTGGTTTGCGCGCCAATTGTTGAGTGGGAGCGGGGTTTTCTGAGTGTATAATGTATTCCCAGACTCGTGGTATAGTAGAAATCCAGTAAAAATAAAGTCGCCTGGATCGGCCAGGTTTTTCGGAATTCCCCTGAGCCATCGTGCAAACGCAGTACAATAGACCATTAAAAAGAGTGGCTGCAGACAACACTCGAAGAGATCTCTAGGAATGGAATGGGGAATAAAGGAGAAGGGATAGTAAAAGCCAACAGGCGTATTGAGAAATGCCCATTAAACTCCTGCATTTTAATAAAGCTTTGAAATTTCATTTAACGTTAATAATAAAACAATGGTAGAGATTTATTGTATTTTAAACATCGTTAATAATAAAAACCGGCGAAATAAATTAAAAAACGACTGACATCCCTGAGTGTCGCTTTTCTGTCATAACGATGAGCTGGCGGAGAATAAATTAAAGGTACACAACTGTATAAAAAAAAATTTAAGTCTACATTTTGATAAATTAGTCATTGTAATTTCATGTGGCTGCAGACAACGTTCGGTGGGATCTCCAGAAATGGAATGGGGAATAAAGGGGAGGAGATATTAAAAGCCTATTGAGGATTACCCAATGAAATACTGCATATTCATTACACGTCGACATTTCATTAAACGTTAATGATAAAGTACAGCGAAATAAATTTAAAACCCACCAACATCGCCAAGTACCGTTTTTTTAGAAACATTATGAGATTGCGAAGAATAAATTAAAAGTACGGGACAAAATTTATAAAAACGTTGCAATCGGTAACAACATTTGCATAAATTAATCATTGTAATTTTAGTAATGCATTGAAAAACGAAGACTTTTGCGTTCTCAGTTCTAATAAAAATATACGAATACTTTCATAAATAAACCGGTTGTAGCTACTCGTCTGCTTTTTAAAAATGTATTCAACAGCTTTTAATTCCGAACGTAAATATCAAAACGGTATAAATATCTTACGAAGTGAAGCAATCACGAAGGGCATATGCGCTAAACTATCTTTCCAACACTGCCATGAAATTAGCCACTTCATTCCGCAAAACTACCATGAAAAGGACTACTTTTCATGCACGTTCACAAAAAATATTAAACATACATGCTAAGCACTGATAAATTAAATTTTCGCATACGCTTTTAATTACTTTGAAAACTCGAGCAATGGCATAATATCCGCAGGAGGTTTTGTCCGTAATTGCAAAATCCACTCTATTACATGATGTCAAAACTTCTGGCGAAATCATTCGGTCGGCAGGAAAACACCTGAAAAGCAAAATATCGCTGCAAAGTGTTAAACTCATCATGCAAAGTGTGAAAACATTTAATTACTTGGCTCCTTCAAGTCGCCACGTGGCACTTTAACTCTGCCTGACTGCATTTACAGTTAACGCCTGCAAGGTCAGTTTCATTATACAGCAATTAGTGGTACTTGAAAATAAAAGACGTATACTAGACCCCAGTATACTCGTTACGAGGAATAAACGATCGAGCTGCTCTCAGCTTTCGTTCACGTGCAAGAGTTCCCTTGAATTCAATTATGAAGAATGAATATAACTAATAATTAAACTGGAAAATTAACTTGAGTAAATACATCACGAAATATAAAAATTGTTAACGACATTACAAACTTGTTAACCAAAACTGTTAAAACTGGCAACGATGAAAATGGAGGTTACTTGAATTGAAATGACATACAATTCTGTGCCTTAATACATGATCACAAAAAAGTCATGGAAAAAAAGTATAATAAGAAGCAAATAAGAAAAAGAATCAGAAGTTACATATGGAGGATCGAATATTTTTGCAAGCGATAGAAAAACTTCCGCGAAGTTTTTACGGTCAGGCCATTTCAGTCATATCTACTGTGATTGGTGTCTATTTCCATGTTCGATATAGTTTCGGGAAGGAGGAAGCATTCTGCCGTCGTATCTCTATGTCGTGTGCGAGCTACCAATTTTCGTGAAGCTTTCAAGAACCATCGTGAGGGATATCGATGGGTAAAATATAGGGTATGCACGGAATCAACATAGTGGTCAGATTTTTATTACTAGTGTCTGCATCCAACGAGCGTGTCCTGCTGACGTTATCATCCAAATACCCAGAAAAAAATGGACTCTGACGATCAATAACAATTCCTCGATGTCTGTGCTTTTTCCAATTTTCTTTTCTCGCTCTGCGACGTTTTGCTTTCGTGCAAGATCACCATCCCAAAATTCGGCACTCACGATAATGAACTTCCGTATTCGCGCCAACTGCTCGTTCGAATTCGATCAATAGGTCAGCTTGTTAAAATTCCGCATCTGGCGATGGTGCTTGAGTAGAAATTGATGTGATCGTTCGCTTTACATTTCACTTATTGTCATTATTGCTATTGTGCACTTTAATTGAATTGTCGTACGAAGAGGAGTTCGATGGCCTTTTTATCGAAGTTACTTTTTACACGAATATGTGCTTTTCCAAAGTGTTTTACCCGTATCCATAGGTAACAACTATTAATTATGAGCCCATGCAACTATTTTTATAGTAACATTAACATTTCTTAACTATTAGATATTTAAGGTAACAACTAGACGGCGAAAAGGGTTAAGTTAGGTGGTAGAACTACGAAGAAGTAGGTTGAAAAAAATTGACTTTTTGATAAGGAAGCTTTCAGAAACGTGGGATATAGGAAAGCAATGTGCAAGACTTACTTTTGCAACTTTGTTTTAAATAACAAGGAAAGAATTCAAATTGTACAAAATTCTAATGCTGAATCAGTTTTCTCCGAAAACCGAAGAATATTTGACGTTCTTAAAATTACCGTTTTGTAAGTTCTGTCATAAGGAAAAGTGATATAAAATCGTCAAATTTAAATTGCTATAAAATTCGAACTCCTTTATCGATTTTCATGAAATCTTATAAATCATACTGTTAAATATTAATTCTTGGCTATATAAATTTTGAACCGTATTTCTTGTGTACTAGAGCCGCAATGTTATTTTTCGATAAACTTAACATGTTATACATATAATTCGAAACTCTTTATATATTTCACTCGGATTTAATACCGATTAATATTATTTTATTTATAAAGAACTATTTTGTGCGATAGGGAAAAAATCGCAACATCTAGATGGCGCACGGACTCTTTTCAAAGAATTAAAAATCCAATCATATCTTGACACAAATTTGAATTTTCGTTTGAATTCATGATTCCTCAAGAATCAGGTACACTGAGAGAAAATGATGGTATTAGTAACTATAAAGTGACAACTATCAATTTGTAGTTCGTGCGACCAATTTTTCAATAGTTGCCATAACTATCAAATAGTTACTATAACTACCAAATAGTTACCATAACTATTTTCATAGTTGCCGTAACTATGAAGATAGTTGCATGGACTAAAAATTAATAGTTGTCACTTTATAGTTGACTGAACAACTACGATTTTTCTGAGTGTATTGAGGTTTAAATATAACAAACCTGTCATACATGCACGCACAAGCACATACACACACACCAAGACATTTTGTTATAAACTATTTTTTTCTACGATGTTTTATACTATTTTGCGTATTTGAACATGAAAATCCCGAAAAAAAGTCTATTTTATGAAAAGAATTCTTCCTACACGAGAGAGCAGAAATTGCAATTACAATATCTGTAGGCAACGTGGATTCGAGTTTTCTATGCCGCGATGTCCGTTGAAACTAACTGCGATTGTGCCGCGCGGAGAATAGAGCCTGCAGGTGTATGCTTGTTACGGTCAGGGCAGCCAAACATTTTAGTCGTGGCAGAGTCGGAAATAATATACGAAATCGCGTGAAAGTCATCAACGCCCTACAACATCCTTTCTGGCTTCGCAAAGCGCCGCCAGAGAGTTCACCGAAGGATTAACTCGAGCAAACTCTAATTAGGCCCTGGAGGTTTACTGCACTGAATAGAGTGGACGAATGTGTAGGACAGAGAGAGAGTCACGAAGCACAGAGCGAACACAATATGCCCTACAGTCACGGAACTAGGGATTGTTCCAGCAGGAAAACGGGCTCATGTGAAGTTTTTACATAAAAAGTTCACTCCAGCCTTTTATATTTAACACTGATATAAAAATGCAGTGAAATTAGCTGAAACAAAAAGCACTGACTGACGCAGGGAAATTTATTCTGTCTTTCCTTTAGCTTTTTCCATGTAATCGGTGAAAGATCCAATACAAGCAAAGGCGACGACAGGTGGATGGACGTTAGGAAATTAATATTCAAGTGAACCAACGTTGCAGCATCTTCACACGGAACAAGGAATACGCACGGACTCTAGAATTTCATGGTTTGCTAATTGGAAACTATACCCATCATCACCGTCGCCTTTTTATGATGCAAACGTTGCTGGTTTTCAATCAAGCAACTATAACAGACCAACTTTCATCTTCCTTTCGTAGAGATCTACAGGAAATATCAGTTATATTGCTTGTTCGTTTAGTTCCTGTACGATATAGTTAAAAATTTGGTAACAATGCATCCGAGAAAATTACCGAGATCTTCAACTGATGATAGATGTGATACTCTGAAATGTTCGGATTTCAAGGTAAACAAAACTCAAAGTAAACTGCTAATTTAGTGAAACTAGCTCAACAGATATGAAGAGTTGTAAGTTCTCCACAGTCTCGCCTTAATGAACTGCCAATTTGCGGGATTTTCGAGGAGTACAATAACGCTGACTTGTTAGCATGAATTGTACAGCTTGAAACGACGGTAGGCCTTGTCTTGAAAATCTACCATCAGCATCGTCCCCCTATTTCCGGGCTTGACGCAAAGTGGCCTGGGGTATGTAGAACCCAATGTCACCCTCACACCATTTCTGTGCTGTGGTGTAAGGACGATGAGAGCAGATCGTGACAATTAATTAACCGTAAGCTAGCTCGTAAACGTCCCCAGTTAATTTATGGTTGATTAATGGCGAGAAAGTGCTGGTGGTGATGGTGGGCTCTGTTGGTATATGGTCATAAGGCGCAACCCACGCGCCGCGCACGTTAGTACACCCTAGTATCACAGCGTCGTTAAACGAGTCACGCCTTGCTACCGAGACATACGCTTAGTTGTTTGGCATTATAGCGCGATAGCAAGATATATGACTACGGAATACGAAACGAAATGGAGGAGGTTAACACGAGCCACGGGCATCGGTCCACACTGAATATCAACATAAACCTCGAACTTTGGTGTCTTCCGGTGCTTTGATATCTCACCCCGATCTCACCGCATTTCTCGGGAGATGAATACCACTATTTTGTCTACTCCTTTTCTGTTCAGAGATACCATTAACAAATTATTGTTCGACTGGTCTAAATGCTTGTAATAGATTATTATGAATAACTCTCATCCTTATCTGTTATGCACAGCATCTTACTTTTTACATCTATGTAGAGATGGCCAAGAATAAAATGATATTTCATTTGTTGAAAAGAAACTGAGTGATAACTTTATCGCTCGGATTACACGTTTGATGTTATGTTAGAAACAAGACTATTTTTTATTCGATGTTTGGCTGGTATGTCAATGCCCGTGTGGAAATTCCAACTCGCCATCACCTAGAAATCGACTAGTTTTCTTTTTTTCTGTACAAGATCTAGGTCGGAAAACTAGCTAGATTCGAGCGCTATGTGTAATTTCTCGCTGTCTAGTCATTGTACAGAAAAACTGTCTAAAATCTGGCTAAGATTCTATTAATAGTAGTTAGGTTTCGGCAATGAAACGGTCTCGGTACCGAGACCGTTTCATTGCCGAAACCTAACTACTATTAATCAACGACGGTCGAAACCTTTTGAAACATCTAAGATTCTATTAATTCGCCCAGTAAACTTAGCTAGTGATTAGCCAGTACGGAAATCGGTTAACCCTATAGCATAAAATTGCTAGAAATCCGGTCTAGCACCTAAAACTAGGTGCTAGACCGGATTTCTCTATTGAGCCCAGATACCGGTTAAATAGCATAGGATAAATAAAAAACAGAATTAATATAAACCGTCATTTATTGCATCAGCACGTAACAGGGAAGCTGTTTAACACTATTTAAACAGGGAACACTATTTAATAACGTACCTAATCACTTTTTCATTAATAATCAAATATCTCGATAAGGCCCATCGCAAAAAACAAAAAAATATAAATTCTTTCGCGTCGTACAAAACAAAAAAAATCGTAGTCCTCTAGAACGTATTTTTTGGTACCTTTTTGGAATTTCGTCGACTTCGGCTTTCACTGTACGATATCGTTGTACCCGCCTTCGATTAACTAATGGCTTTGTTTCCTGCTCCATAATTTTGCGCGCTGCACAAAAATGTTGGATTGTCGAATGTCGGTGATCGATATACATACATGTAAACAGAACTTGACCTCTCGGTTACCAGAACGGCCCGCATTAGGCAGCGTGATACGACGCGGTCAGATTAGGTTTGGCGGTGATGTGTGCGCTTTCTGTCCAGCCCCTACGTAGGTAGCGCCAAATACAAATATTCAAGTAAAACAATACGTGTATGCAAGATATATTATGTCTAGCCTCTGGTCAGGTAAGCTGTGCCATGAAAGCTAGATAGATCATAGATGGCCTGGACATCTATACATGTATGCTAGAGATATTATGTCTAGCCTCTAGTCAGGTAATCTGTGCCATGAAAGCTAGACAGATCCTAGATAGATATGCTATCTATCGGTGCATTCTGGCTAGATCATGTCTAGTCCCACTACAGAAAAACTTGATAGAAAAAACTAGCTAGACGCTAGGTTCAAACCAGTTTATCCCCAACAGATTTCCACAGGGGTGTCGATCGTTGTTGTCAAGGTAAGTTACATGAATTCTGTTATTTAAAAATGGTCATTGTGAATATCGCTTCAATATCCATTGCAGCGTGTAATATAAACCTAGTGGTTGAAGTGGCTGAGGAGATTAGACATAAGAAACATCTTCATTTTCCACCACATGTCTGGTAGTTTCTGAATACATGGTTATGATATATATACACGCCTTTTTTTCTGTTATTTTTCAACATTGTTATGTTGCCTGAGCCTTTTTTAATGAGCTTCATCCTCATCTGCGTGCTCTGCTTGATTTTCTGCTGCATTACTTACATTTTCTTCCTCCAAATCCTGTTCAATCTGCAACCTTCATATTTCTTCTCCATCTCTCTGTCAAACTATACCGTCCGAATCTAAAAGCTGTTCAACTCCCACACTCCACATTATGTTTATTGCATTTTTCACTTCTACCTATGTTCAATACCTATTTTGTTAAATTTTTCCTACTTTTTTTGCTGTTCAACTATTTTACTTTCATCTTTCAACTTTCTCCCACCCTAAAAGGTAAATGCTCCTATTAGTGGCCAAACTCCGATTAGTGGCAGGTTCATAACATAACATTTAACAACAATGCTCATCAACATCCCAATAACGTATAAAACATCTTCAAATAATCCTCATGATTTGTTTTCTTAGATTTAGTGGAAAGTAAGAACTGCAGAATCGAATTAAACGAAATAATAATGCTTTTTGATACGCGTTTTAAACAGACATATAATACGTAAGAAATTACTAGTCGCTCTAACAATACAATTAATGCTTGTATCTCCATTTCACCAATTTGACTGGAATGAAAATGAAAATACAAAGTAGATGCGACAGAATAAAAATAACCCGGGAAAAACGATTCATATATAATCATATATAATCATATATAAACTGCTCATATATGATTGTATATGAATTTTGTCTCTATATGATCATGCATGATCATATATGACTATGCATGATCATATATAATCATATATAAACTGCTCATATATGATTGTATATGAATTTTGTCTCTATATGATCATGCATGATCATATATGACTATGCATGATCATATATAATTGTATCTGAGCATATACAATCATATATAGTTATATGTGATTATATAAGACGATGCCTAAATAGATATAATCTTCTGAAAGTTGGAGAGTATATTTGCAAGACACCAAATCTCTTGAAGAAAGTAATGTAAAAATACAATGAAGTTGAACTTCATCACGATATACGGTTAAGAAATATCATTACTAATGTTATATTTCGATTATATGTACAACGTATAAGGTCCCGAACTGTTCGTGTTAATTTCTGTGCACTATTACAATAAACGATTATCACGATCCTTTTATGTTGATATTATTTAGTATAGTAATCTTGATCATTCTTATTAATATGCGACCGTTTCAATTCATCAAGTGGAAGGTTTTAATGAAACGTCCGCCCAGAAAAGCCAAATATCTTCATTAATCGTTGCGAATGAGCATGTGATTATAAAGAAAAGAACCGCATATGCAAAAATACCTATAACTTGAGCGCTTCAAACAAAACCGGATGATTCACGCATTTACAAAACGGATATTAAATGCTTAGTTATATAACCATATAACAAATTTTACATCCGTATATAAATAAGACGTGAACATCGAAATAATTCGTGAATATTATATAACAATAGATTATGGAATACCATATAATCATACGTGCACGATCATACATGAGCTGTCAGTTCTCTGTGCGCAGTCATATATGATTGTATATGATCATATATTGCACAGTCGACACACAGAATAGATCTCATATACAATCCTATATGATCATATCTGTTTATATATGACATGGTAAACAGGCAGTTTTGGTGTTACATATGGTCATATATAGGGTCATATATGCCAATGTATATATACATATAAAGTTATATACGCTCATATACATTTGTATATGGATCCACATACAATCATATATGCGCTAAAAATGGGCGATATATAGTTGTATATAACTATATATGATCATATCTGTTCATATATGACATCGCAAGCTGGCGGTTTTGGTATTATATATGATCATGTATACCACTGTATATGTACATATAAACTCATATATGCTCATATATGTTTTCATATACAATGATATATTACGTTATATACAATTATATATAATTATATACAACTATACATGAAATTATATACAATTATATATGATTATATATGAACCGTTTTTCCCGGGAAAGTACTCTGCAAAAAAAGATTACTATTTTTTTACGATGGCAAGCAAGCAATAGCGCCCAGAGTCTGGGTATCAAATAAAAGCCGAAGACATAATTTAGAGAAACCCGTGCAGAAATTAGTTCGGGCAGCCGCGATTAATTAAGGGGCCTCTTTAGGTATGAACGTGGCATCCATAATAAGGAATCTACTCTAGACCCCTACTAGACTCAACAGAGGCGACCACGACAAACTTCGGGGCCTAATCAGGCTTAAATGTGGAACCCTCACTAGGGTCGCCCATATTGAGCCTCTAAAGGCTCCGTACTTCAAGCGTGACTAGCCTAGTAGGGCCCCTACTACAATTAGGCCAATCTAGAAAGGGCCAAGTTGGAGCCCCAACTATATTTCTGCACGGGAACTTGCAATATACCGTGATTTACGGAATGATATGCATTAATTTTTCATTGCACGCGCTATTTACAATGATACATTAATGTCCACCTAGCTTATTTATTATTACATAAATTGCAACATATAGGCGTTGCAATGAAATTATTAGTTTGTCGTGGCCTAAGAGAATGTCAGTCTAAGTGAAGATTGTACGACGTAAAAACATAATGTTAACTGATGACAAAGTTGATAATGAGTTCCATCACCACGGCTGAACTATTTATATTTATATACTGTTAAAACATGGACACCAAGCTCACCACCTGGTGTCCGATGTCGCATATAGCCAGTACACCGTGAAAGTAAACTGTCGGGTTAATAATATATATAGTGCATGCTGTACCGAAGTGCCGGAGTATAAACTAGGAAGCAGCTGGCCCCGTTGTCTGCGACTCGATTTATCTTGCTTTCAACGACCAGAAAATTCGTGGCTCTCGAGACGCGATGAAATGAGATGAAACGAGAGGAAGATTGAGGAGAGAATGCGAGAAACACGCGGGACCATACAAGAGAGACAGAGATAGGGTGGAAAACGAGGTATACCGCTGCTGCCTGAAGCGACGGACTGGCAGACGTTCTCTTCGTGCGCTCCCGACGATAGCGAACCTAGGCAACGGTGCAGCGGCGTTATAATAATGTTTGTGCTTCGGGCGCGTTGCAACAACCGAGACAAATCGTTTCGGTGTCGGATCGAGCGCTCCTGGGTAACGGGGAAAGCTTGGGAAAAGCTTGGGCGAGATCGACGGTAAGGGAACCTCGACGAACGACTGGAACACCTTGGTCTGAACGATACAGATTCGAGCGCGGCCGGCAAATAAATCGAGTGGCGTGACTCGTACCGGGCAAAATCGATCGCGATGCTCGCCATGATCGACCCAGCAATCTTTCTACATCCTCCCCTCTCTCACCGCCACTTCAACCCTTTCTCGTTTCCTTCCGCCTTTTGTTTTTGGCATTCTCTTCACTGCACTCACTCTACAGTGACGCCAGATTCTGCACATCCAGAGCGTGTGCACAGTGATGTGGTGACTATTTACCATCACATAAATCGGAGGTGATGTTAAATGAACCTCCTATTTAAATTACATTTAATTTGATCATTAACATTAACATTAACGTTAATGATCAAATTAAATGATCAAATTAACATTGCTACAGAGTAGCAATGTTAAATTTTTAGATAAAAGGAAAAAAGGATTGGGTTTTTTTCCTAAATAGCCAAAGGATTGGCTATTTACCATCACATAAATCGGAGGTGATGTTAAATGAACCTCCTATTTAAATTACATTAACATTGCTACTTTGTAGCAATGTTAATGATCAAATTAAATGATCAAATTAACATTGCTACAGAGTAGCAATGTTAATTTAAATTTAAATTTAACTACAGAGTAGCAATGTTAAATTTTTAGATAAAAGGAAAAAAGGATTGGGTTGAGCTTACTAAGATCGTGGTTAAAAACGTTACCAAGAAAAATTTGGTAGGCGCAACCAAGTTATTGGTTGTCCTACCAAATAATTTGTTACATTAGCTAATAACTTGGTTGTGCCTACCAAGTTTTCTTGGTTACATTTTTAACCAAGTTTTTGGTAGTTTAAACCAACCCTTTTTCTGAGTGTATTACGTAAAAAAATTCTTCAACGTGTAGTTGAAATTTTATGTTTCGTTCATGTATTCAAAAAAATTAAGGTTTTTATTTCCTAAGAAAAAATTGGAGTTTTCTAAAAAAAGTCTTGTTGATTTTTCTAAAACTTTTTGTAATAATGATTATTTTAAATCAATGTCTTTTGTATCTTGAATGACATTGATTTTTATCGGGGGTTTTGCGTGTCGCAAAATCTAAAATTCTGATTCTAGTTAGCATTTATATGCAGGAGACGCCAACTGTGTACAACGGAGAACCATGTGACAGTGAAATTTGTCCGCGCTCTATTGGCAGAAATATTTCGATTTTTTAATGGAACTTTAGTGATACGGAAAGCTTTGTGCTAGTGCAAAAAGAATTTCTGCTCTGACCTAAATAAAACAGTAAAAAATGATGACCTATTTTTGCCATACGAAATAAGCTTCCGTTTATTTAATTGATTTCCCGATATTGGAGAATATAAAGCTGTTGCAGCTATTTCAATGGCCATCCATTGTTAATTATAGGTAGAAGTAAGCCATAGCGCTTGTATTACTAATTCCAATGGCTGCGTGTTCCAATAGTATAAATAAATACGGTCCATTTAGTTGAAACGTTTGATGTGACGCCTAATATCGCGTCATCAATATCTACGATTTCACGAAGCATACTGACACAGGAGCATCATTGTCGTGACGATAATTGTAAATATTTGCATTAAAAACCATTATATTAAACAAAAAAAAGTATTATCAGCAAGCCCTAATCAACAACATATGAGCAATTACTCATGGAACTTGAAAAAGCATGTCCCTTTGCCTTTAACGGTACATCAACGATAAATTGTTACATGTTTTGGTGTTAACATTTAGATATTGATCTCTTGGAAAAGAGGCCTTTACCTAGTTGGTATAGCCAAAATTTCGAGAATATACGAGTTATTTTGGTAGAAGTGACTGAAATTGTCCTTACCGTCCGTCTCCCTGACATAGATATTTATTGTTTAATGATCAAATAAACTTTTGTGGCGTTCCTTTACTATTCTGAAATAATTATTATTGTTTTTGTCACGGTTGTTGTCGAACATACGCGATCGCAAATTAAGCGTGTTTGACTCTGTATATAGTCATAGGAATTGATAAGTGTGTGTCTCGCGGTTTTGGTGTCCTTACCGTCCGCACTTTTAAGGGCGATCGCAGGCCAGACACGGTAAAATAAATAACTTTCTCGGCCGCACCTAATCTGAACGAAAGTAGACATTACGAAATTCACTCGCTTGTTAATTTTTATACCTCAAGAGCGATGGTCCGTCAACAAGGTCCGTCCAAATTTGGGTAAGATTTAATATTATGTCCTTACCATCCAACGCAAAAACTATTCCGTGGAACCTATATTTCTGATGGTTTCAATGCCCAGTAGATCCTATATAGTATACTCTCCGATAAGTTAAGGTCGCGGGAACTAAACCCGATTAGGACATTCCGATAAGTTAAGGTCCCCACTACCCATGCAGAAATTTCGATAGGGATCCAGCTGGATTCTGCCTAGTATTCCCATCTTCCGGTCGGATTCCAGTCGGTCATCGGATCGGATTCCAGACATGGGTTGTAACGCGCGGAAACTGGATTCCGATCGGGATCTCAAACTGGGATCCGATCCGATGGCTGACTGGATACCAGCCGTTAGATGGACATACTAGACTGGATCCACCTGGATCCCTGTCGAAATTTCTGCATGGGCAGCGACGAGAACGCGTCTGAGGACACATGAACCGCACACGTTGTTACAATCACGTGAGTTAAGGAAAAGTTTTTCGTACGTGTATTCTACAACATTTCACTACATAAAGGGTGAAGTAAAATTAGTTCCGCACAAATCGTCGAGTAACGGGAAGAGGATCTGGATTCTGTTCAGAATCCAAGTAGGACCCCGCTTAGGGTAACCCTAACAAATCCCGATGTAATACAGCTCGTCGTTCATAATTGCGACCCGATCCGGAATCCATTCCGATTCTAAATAGGACGGCTCTCTTAGGTAACCCTAGAAAATCTATTTGGGACCTATTCAGATTCCAAGTTGGATAAACCATTTATGGAAACCCGAGCCAATCCCGACCAGGATCGCGTTTCAAACTGGGACGCCCAGACTGGTTGACACATGGGTACTCGCGCAGGCCCTTCCTGGACGCCCTTCCAGTCGGGAAATTCCCTTTTCCACAGCTTGTCAAACGTCGAAACTGGGGGTACAGTCGGGGGTAAAAATAACCGTAACTCCAGATCTGGACCCAACGACGAGAGGAGAAAAAAGTGCAGTGGGGGTCTTCCATCGGTCCTTGTCTCGCACGAAACTAGCTGCCGCTTTACCTCTTTGTCACTCTTGCAGAAGCAACGCGTTCGACCGCAGGTACACCGAGAGAAAAATATAGTACTCATTCCCAGATTCGTACAGTAATCGGATCCAAAGTGGAAAAATGGCATTTTTTTCCAAACAGATACAAAGATTTATTAGGCATCGCCCGCTGTACTATTTACGCTGCTGTACAACGCTATACAACGCATCTCATACTTCTTTATATTTGGCGCCCACAAATGTTCGGAATAATCTTCATACGCATACAGGGTAAAGCAATTCACGTTACGAAGAATAACTCCAAGTCTATTGACAACCTGCAAAACGTCTGTAGTTTCGTACGACATGAGATTTACGAAAGATACAGTTCCCGTGTATAGCGTCGATCGTTCAACGTTCGCCGTTATAACCTCAAAGTTGCCGGAAAATTCCCGGACGTTTTGCGATCGCTCCTCCGCGTGCATTGCGTTTCTATTCACGGTATAAGTAAATATTTCCAAACTTCCAAGATCGAACCCATTTACTATGTTGTCCGGATTTTTTTACCAAACTATTTTACATGTCTTAACTATATTTTTCCCTCGGTGTAGTGTAAAGTGAAAAGGGTATTTCGCTTCCCCGCCAGCAGGTAGAAAGAGCTTAGAAAAGGATCAATCTTAACTTAGCAGAGCGTTAATCCTTAACTTATCAGAGTGTCTTAACTATTCGGAACTTAACTTATCAGAGAGTCTACTGTACAACGAGATTCTTATGTGAGCAAGCTTGCAGTGTGCATTCTAGCATTTTGAAATTCCGCGTCCTTACCGTCCACTAATCCGTTTAGTCTTTGGAAAAGTACTTTAAAGGCTTTTAAATAATATTGTGTGAATATGAAGAAGTGTTAAAAAAATGGTCTTCTTTAATATCGATTTACATCAGATGGTTTGATCAATAAAATATTAATAATTTCGCTATTATACACATTTATGATGAAAATATTCTTAGGAACGTTTGGAAAAAATCAAATCCGTTCACTCTTTATCTTCGTTCATTGTCATGCTCAAAGTGGAAACAATCATCCAGCTACGGCCACTATGAGCTTAAACCGAAGAGCTGGACATTTCCGCAATAACGAAGTACCGAAAATACGGAATACACGGAAAACCAAAAAACGTTAATTCTTGAACGTATAAAGAGTTCAATGAAAGAGTCCACATCTCACTAAATATATTTGGGTTCCTAAGTACAAAGTAGGCACGAATTTGTTGTTAATATCGACGAACCATGTTACATTACATTTAATTTCTCGATATGGATCTCCTTCTAAAAATTATATTTTTAATATAATATAATTTAGCAAATTTAGCAAATTATATTACACACAATGTAATACTATAACTAATAAACGTAATAATTTTAAGGTAAATAAAATCGGTCTATTTGAAAAACAGTGGATTTTATTAGTAATTTTTAATTCAATCTTTATTTTTTATTTTATTTTTTCATGCTGTGCTTACATTTTTTCACGATGGCACAGATTTGATCGGGTAGGTATGATACCCTGGGGTTAGCAAAAAAATTCCCGTGGATGTGCCTCGAATTTCTTCCAATATTTTTATTTTTCACATTTTCCAAGTTCCATGAGGAATTGCTCATATTGTATCATAAGGTTTCATATTCGATATTTTACATACCAGGAATACGCACTTAAACGATTACAGCATCCAAGAACGCGATGAGATAAATAAATTCTACGGAAAGTCTGCGGAATTGATTTTTTTTATTAATCAAATAAGATTTTTGGCCGATTATAATATGTTCGTAACGTTCTTGAATGCTGCACGTAGACACTCAGGAAGATTAATTATTGAAAATGTATTGGAAAAATGAAATTAAAGGGACCAAAAAAAAGTGTCACAAGGTTGCCGAAACTCCCCTACATCACTGGTAAAAATATTAGGTATTAAAATAGTCTTTAAATCACGAAATAAATATTTGAAAAATAATAAAATGCCTATATGGTATCCCATTACAGCAATTTCCTAAATAATCCTAACGGATTAAATCATTTAACCCTAATGTTTAAATCTGTAGCAGAGCATAATTAATTAACGAGTGAAAGGCTTCATAGTGATATCGAGAAGATTGAGAAGAAGTTCGTGCAAATCGCGATGGAATTTTTTCAGAAAATAGAATCTCCTTAGATTACATGACGTACTTAACTTGACTTGATACATGAAAGTAACTTTTGGTTCGAGTTAACCGTTAAACTCTATATAGCCCAGCAGATTGAGTGAAAGCGATGGCAAGAAGGGGCGGAGAACATAGATAACTTTACTCGAAGAACTGCGCTTACGTTCGTTCCGCTGGTACGAGGTACCACCGATTTTCAAAGGGCACCTGATAAAAGTTACAACGTCGCTGCCGAAGACGATGAGGCACGCGCTGCATCCGCTTATACGGACAAAGTACGCGGATTACGCGCATAACGGAATCTGCATATTTTATCAGGGAGTAGAAAGTGCGCACTGCTATATATAGCTCAAACTTGTGTTATATGGTACTCTGCTCGAGCAAAAGCTACGAGCTCGTAGCGTAATTGCGAAAGAAATTATTCGTTGAAGTGAAGTTACCGGCTTCTACCTACTGCGTGCATATTCGCTCGAGAGCTTTCCAAAGCTGCCCCGACACGGACCAAAACCCGCTCGAGAATAATTCGACGTTTCCTCTCTCGCGTGGCGCGCAATCCACACGCGTTGACTCGGAAGCGTACTTTCTAACGAACTGGCAACTTTCAACTTGCACCTTGTACAAAATGTATGCTCTTTTGATGCTTGCGACGACCTTCGTTGGCTTCACTTCCAGTGGATGCGATCGATCTACCGAATACCGACATCCTTCTTCGGTTAACTTTAATTAACTCTCGAATCTTATTGACGAACTTCCCCTGCAAGAGGCCCTACTATGCTGCGGCGAAATTCAGCCACAGGATATTCAACGGACAGGGTAACTACAGAATCTAGTGTACAACGCACACTTAGAATAATCGATAAAGCATGCTTATGCAGTGCACGAAGAAAATTAGAAAATTATTTACATATGTTCGGAAAAAAAATTGAGTTGTACTTTGTAATTTGTTTAACTCAAATCGTGGTAAATTTTTAAGTATTTTAATCATTACTTCTTCAGATATAAATTGATATCTGAAGAAGTAATGATTAATTTTCGGAACATTTCCATCATTATGCGTTAACATATCAAAGTAGGTAAACATTTGAATGAAAAATCTGGCATACCGATTTTTTTTTCAGAAACGCCTTTTCAATATTCAATAGAAAATTTCATTTCTTCAAATAATATAACTTTCCTATCGAGATCTTTATTCTAACTATCGTACAATATTCCATTTATATTTTGATTCTTCCATGATATATGCCTTCAATTGCCTTTGACCGCCCTTCGCACCCTTCCTCCTATCGTTTTCTACAGGCCGCAGCCGACTTACCGACACTGTACCGCATTCACTATACAGGCACGGAGAAACTGCTTTTGATTTTTCGGTATACACAAGAATAAATCGTGATTAAGGGGAGGGAGTCAGGTCAAAAAAATTGATTTTGGAAATTCAATATCATCCAAATCCTATTGGATATAAAAATGCCCAATGCACTATATTGTTGGTGCTCAATGAAAGGATTTTTTACTGTCGTCTGACTTGCATATGCTTTTCAATATTATTTTAAGCAAAGTTCTTAGGTTTTCCATTCTGCGCATGATTCAGATCAAACTACTAGGCAGATTGGAATGGTTGACGTCTCATTTTCTTCTTCATGAAAAGATACACCGGCTAAATGGAGCAAACTATTTTTTTTCATTCTGAAAGCAAAGTTAATCACAGATTTAGAAAATAGCATAAAATTTATTTATTAATAATTATGTCACTTAAAAAATATTACCTTTTATTTACATTTGCTCCATTCAGCCGGTGTATCTTTTCATGAAGAAGAAAATGAGACGTCAACCATTCCAATCTGCCTAGTAGTTTGACGTGAATCATGTGCAGAATGGAAAACCTAAGAACTTTGCTTAAGATAATATTGAAAAGCATATGCAAGTCAGATGACAGTAAAAAATCCTTTCATCGAGTACCAACAATATAGGGCGTTGGGCATTTTTATATGCAATAGGCTTTGGATTAGGGCTCTCACATGAAGCCGGATTCGACGGGTATCCGATCATGTTCGGATATCCGGGTAGTCGAGTTTGATACTTCAAATCCGGATATTCGAACTACTCAAACTATCCGAGTACCCGAACGGCTCGAACTATTCGAGAACCCGAACGGTTCGAACTATCCGAGTACTCGAACTATCCGAACTATCCAAATACCCGAACGTTTCGAACCATCCGGATACCTAAAAAATCTGGCCATAGTCCATTGGCAGATATTTAAACCAGGGATACGATTCGTCTTTTTGCGTTTAATTAAAAATAGACGTTTGCAATTCGAAAAATATTTTTATTTTATATTTTTATGTTGATTGACATGTTACCTATCAATACGAACATGTGCATTTTTCATGAGCGCATCGAAATCTTCCAAATCTTGATTTTGCATAATAATAATTACAAAATGTTATTAACAAATAGATGGAAGAAAAAAGTTCAACAAATCAGCCGCCAACCTAATTTTTTTTGTCTGAAAATGTTGCGTCAATTTTTCTGAATACGTATGAATTTTTTCAGAATCTTAGGTCATTTTTGAAAATTTCGTTTTTTTAAATACTTGAGCTGTAGTTGCGAATCTACTTGGTCAGTTGTCCGGACACTTCTTGGACGTGATGGATGGATTTATGACAGACAGGTATTCAAAATTCGTGACTTCACACTTTTCAGAATTGAAAAAATGTTAAAATACGGTTTTGTAAAATTACTTAAAATTCTGAAGGAAAACCAAATTCAAAGTTATTGAGAAAAATTGACGGATCATTATAATATGAAAAAAAAAATGTTGACCGCTGATTGTTAAACAATTTTTTTTCCATAAATTTGTTATCAGATTTTCGAATTATTATTATTCAAACTTAATCTTTCGAGCACTTTCGATATGCTCAATTTTTTCAGATTTTTTTACCCATCGAGAAAGGTTCAAAATTCTCATTGATTCCCTCTGAATCTGTCGCGCGGCCGGACGGTACGCGTGATTTGAAAACTGTTTACGCACATAGACGGCTCTTGATACACTATACATAGACACCGTTAGTTCAAATTAATAATTCTAATGAAATTATGTGTAATGTATGTATGTGCTTTTTCCTGTGTATTCATTTTATACCACTGTTTCCTACCTCCGATGTTCATCTAAAGGTCATTTACATGAATTTTGTAATTATTGGGATAGTTCGAGTATCCGGATAGTCCGAATAGTTCGAGTATCCGGACAATCCGAATAGTTCGAATAGTTCGAGTATCCGGGCAATTCGGATAGTCCGAACAGTTCGAGTAATCCGGATAGTTCGGATATCTAGGTATCCGGGTAGCTCGGGTATCCGGATAGGCTCACTTTGATCTGATATTCGGGTTTGAAGTGTCGGATCCGTCAAATCCGAACAGTTCGGGTTATCCGAACCTTCGATAAAATGCAAGCACTACTTTGGATGATATTGAATTTTCAAAATCATTTTTTTTTACCTGACTCCCTCCCCTTAAGTGTAAACATTAAGGTCTCACAAAAAATTTTTACCTTCTGCTCCATGAATAATGCTGCTTAACTCGAAGGACCGCCAAAGTCACACGCCGACCGCATAACTACCAGTGTTGATAATACTAACTGTCATTCTTATTAGTCCTTTTTTTACATTCAGTAGAAAAATGGATATTTTATTTACAAACTTTACATTTTATGTATGATTTTATGTAGTATCACCACTAACGGAATATGCAATACATTTATCATGTAAGAATCTTCACGAAACATGCCGTAGTCTTTCTTGTATTGTTTTCATCCTCGCGGGCTTATTTTGTCTTTTGTATCGGTTCTCCACATTTCATAGGTCTCCAATGATTGAAAGTTTTCATCCCTCGAGCAGTACGAACGAGCACCAATTATGTGGTGGTTCATTGATTCCGTCCTATAGAGACGAAGTAGAAGATGTGAAAGCGGAGAATGTCGATGGGGAATAGTGCGCAAGTCCATTGGACGGAAGACTGAAGAATGAGCTTCCGTTCATTACAGTTCTTCAGAACTGCTATGTGCCCCAAGGGACGCTGCAAATCGATGAAAGAAGAGTTGCTTCGTCGAGGAAGCGTTAATAACGAATGTACAGACAAATAATTCAACTTTGGCAAAATCGTTTATGAGCAACCGCGAAGTAGCAACAGTTGAGATTCAGCTAATAAGAGAACAGCGTGGAAAAGTTTTCGAATTTCCTCGTTATATAATAATGCAAGTCTACCTGAACCGGCGTGAACCGAGTTTGCAGAGGGATGAAGAGTGTGCAGGGATAGGAAACCCCAGACTGGCTTTTGCCACGAACGTATATGAAGGTTATCGTATAGCACGAGAGGCTATGTGATACACGCATATAACATATTATCGCATAAGCTGGAAATGAGTATTTAATAATGCAGATTGCACGAAAACACGAAAACACCAGATCTCTTAATAAACGAGGTCGTACACTGCGTATATTGGTAAAGAAGTATTGAATGTCGATCTACTATTACCAGGAAGTAATTACAGCAAATGAGCAATGAACAAAAATATGTGTTTCAGTGCAGAGGTTTTTATTATCTTTTCTATCATTCACATTCAATTATGAAAAGTTTCTATTAAGTGAAATATGGATTATGTTACAGGTCTACTAAATTAATCACTGATATTGAACTGTTGTAATGATACATACTTAAATCAAATTAACGCGCCGAATATCTATCGATTGCCGCACGAGGATCGATCGCGAATTCGTGCTTTTACGGAATTTTGCCGAATAAGCACGAATTCACAGATCACAGTCCTCGTCACGTGCAATAGGATCGCTCTCTCGCCTCTCAACCGTAGTACCGGGCAGACGTGCCTGGTCCTCTATCAATATGACGACAACTTATAAATTGGAGTAATATTGGTCATCGACTTGCGTGTGACTCGCATCTACCGGTCGGTCATCGTTAATTTATAGCGAGATAAGTATAAAAGAATTGTAATATAAATTTGTTCATTGTGAATGGTGACAGAGAGTGCGAGATTTTTTTCATTATTTACTAATATATATATATATGTATGAATAGAGTCTTATCAAAATTGATTCTGAACGAAGTGTGATAAATGAAATATTGTTTGCGATTGCAGTGCAAGACATCATACATAAATTTTGTATATTGGTTACACATATTATGTTAATAATTAAAGTGTCCACAATTATTAGCTTTCTATTTTTGTGTTTATTTATAATATATCTACGAGAATTCTTGATTTTAGAAGCTATTATTATTGTCAAATTAAATGCTAAATGAATATATATATACGTGTATGAATATAATCTATTATAACTAAAACTTGGCTTTAATTTACATGTGTGTATGTATAAATATATATATATGTGGATATGTATTTTGAAATAAATTGAATATTACACCGAATATTATACTGTTTTCAATAAGAAATCTAATGATGATATTTATATTAAAAAGGTAAATTTTCAAATTGTTTTAACAGATTGAAAGTTATAAACACTCTTCAAATTGAAGTTGTAAATATCCATATACTGATTTAATTAATTGTCAAATGGCAAACTGATTTGAAAGTTACTATGCTTTAGTCTTAGACAAATAAGCAGGAATACTAGAAAATTAACAGCAAATAGAGAATGATTCAGTACTGAGAAAAGTTTATTGTCTTTTCAGTCACCCAAATATAAATTCCCGAATAGTTGCCTATAAAAACTTCTACTCAATAGAATATAGATTGTGTTGCAAATCTACTCAATTATTATCACTCTTACTAAAGGGTTTTTATTAAAAATTCTACTAAAAATGTTCATAGTAAAAGGTATATTCAAATAAAAAATTGCATAAACAGATTTGAGGTTATAAACCCTAATCAAGTTGGTGTTATAAATATGCATATCCTATGATAGTTTTTATGGCTCCCATAACTTTTCATATGAAGCACAAATTATTCTGTCCTGCTGAGACCTCGTATTCACTATAACTTTTGATATCTTTAATATTAAAATGACCGAGGTATAAAAATTAAACTTTCAAACAATCGCAGCGAAAATAATAATACTAGGAGGGTAATTAGTTACAGAATAGAAATTGAGGAATAATCGGCGTGACAGTAAAAATAGAAGCTAAAACAGTCAAATATTCACCGGAAATATTTTTAAAAAAATATCTACCCGGGGAAAAATATTCATATATGAGTACACATCAAATGATACCTATATGATCATATATGAAAACATGTAAGATCTCACGCAGCTAAACTTGGAACTATGTACGATCATACATAATCATATGTTTTGCTTTATTATCAAGAATTTTTGTTTTCGTGAATGTTTATTACATATAAAACTGTCTGAAACATCGAGAGAAGTAGTTTAGAATAGAAGGAGAAATTGATTCAATTTAAAATAAAAAACTAATAACAAAACGAATAATAATCAACAAATAAAATAATGAATTTTATTTTAAAAATTGATGAAACTATAAAGATTGACTGAACTAAAAAAATTCTTTATCTCAACTCTTCATCACTCGTTTCTTATAATCAATTTCACAACACTAACGTGACGCCAGTAACAATAGAAATGAGAAAGTGACGTGTTGCGTCACGCCAGTAGTAATTTTTCTTAATTATATTCTCGACCCAGTTTCTTTCACGTGAAGTCGACGTCTTAAGAAATAAACTAATTACTATTATTATAATTTATTGTTATTGAATAAAATGATATTTTACTATGCAGAACTTCTGCTCAATCCATGATCGTGAAAATATCTTCAGCCTCACTGTTCTCATGGTACCTATCGGAAAAGCATTAATATCGAGCTTGTGAGAGAAATTCTGAGAATCTAATAAAGTTCTATTAAAAGAGAAAATCGATCTTAATAGGAAGTGGAATTCCCGATACTACCCGTCGATACGTTATATGAGTCGTGGAGCGTGTATATAGTAATAGTTATAAAAAGAGAAGGAACGATCTAGAGGAGAAGGAAACGTTATGCTGGTTCGCTTCACGTTTGGCCAATTCGATTCCATCTCCGTCGGGTCAGGCTGCTGGGTTATAGAGGCAGAACTAGTGGCACATAGTAGTGGTGTAGATACGAGACGATCCGCCGAAAATATGCGAACGCCAAGGGAATGGCCGCTCGGGGAAGCCAATTCCACTTGGATAATGGTAATCATAAATACGTTGTCCCCTCTCTTGTGCCCCCTCCCAAAACCCCAGAACCCACGGCGACGTAATTTGGCTATCGCCTTAATATACTGCGGATAATTTCTGTGCGAGAATTGGAACGAACCCCGCCGGCAACGCAAAGCTGCAGCGGCGGCGGCGGCAGGATTGCGCTTCTCACCCTGAGGCGACGGCGCGCAATTGCGAAACGCCCAATCCACTCGAGAAAACAATGACAATGGTTTGGAAATTATGACGGACCTGGGGAAAAAAAAAATTTCTTTTAGTTGCATTTTTTTAAAAACGTAGTATCAATTTAGCTTGTAGCTGAAGTAACCCGTGTAGAAAAATAGTTGGAGCACTGACTTGGCCCTTTCTAGTTTGCCCCAGTTCTATTAGGGGCCCTACTAGGCTAATCACGCTTGAAGTACGGGGCCTTTAGAGGCTCAATATGGGCGACCCTACCCATGTAGAAATCAGTCTGGGCGTCCCAGTTTGAAACTTTATCCTAATCGGGATTGGCTCGGGTTTCCATAAATGGGTTATCCAACTTGGAATCTGAATAGATCCTAAATAGATTTCTGGTTACGCACTCGATGACGTTTATCATCGATTAGGATTTGTTAGGGTTACCCTAAGAGAGCCGTCCTATTTAGAATCGGGATGGATTCCGAATCGGAACCCAATTCTGAACGACGAGCTGTATTACCGTGCATCGGGATTTGTTAGGGTTACCCTAAGAGGGGTTCTACTTGGATTCTGAACAGAATCCGGATCGTCTTCCCGTTACTCAACGATTTGTGCGGAACTAATTTTACTTCATCCTTTATGTAGTAAAATGTTGTAGAATACACGTACGAAAAACTTTTCCTTAACTCGCGTGCGGTTCATATGTCCCCATACGCGTTCATGTCGCTGCCCATGCAGAAATTTCGACAGAGATCCAGCTGGAATCAGCTTGGTATTCCCATTTTTCGACAAGGATCCAGGTGGATCCAGCCTAGTATGCCCATTTAACGGCTGGAATCCAGTCAGCCATCGGATCGGATCCCAGTTCGAGATCCTGATCGGAATTCAGTTTCCGCGCGTTACATTCCAAGTCTGGAATCCCATCCGATGACCGACTGGAATCCGACCGGACGATAGGAATACAGGATCCAGCTGGATCCCTGCCGAAATTTCTGCATAGGTAGTGAGGGTTCCACATTTAAGCCTGATTAGGCCCCGGGGTTTGTCGTGGCCGCCTCTGTTGAACCTAGTACTGTTCTAGAGTAGATTTCCTATTGTGGATGCCACGTTTATACCTAAAAAGGCCCCTTATTTCATCGCGGCTGCCCGAACTAATTTCTGCACGAAAATAGCTCGCCGACATGGAAATGCTTTGAAAACGATTTTTAGCGTACACATGTGAATGTCATGATAAACTATGATGCACTTTCAGTCATTTTGGTTCATTTTGCTCCCTAATAGAGAAACCTTTGTTTGAATGGAAAAAAGTTCTTATGTCTGCGTGTGTGTAGAGTTTTTAAATTTATTTGATTAAGTTACAATTCAGCACACAAGTGAAGCATTATTTTATAAATTTTTTAATTTATTCCAAAAACATTTTGAATGCTATAGTTTTCGTAGAACTTGCGATATTTCACAAAATACTTCTTCATAAATACACGCACATTTAATGTTTAGGATTGAATTTCGCTGAAAATGGAAAAACGGTTGTTTTTATGAAGAATAATATCATTACATGATGCATTTTTATCCGTAGAACACAGACAGTATACTAAATACGTCATACAAATCGTGTTATTACGTCAAATGTAATATGTACATCAAATTTTTATTTTTTCCGCATATTAAATTGAATTTCCGACACGCGTTTAGTAAATATACAGTATATCAAATTCATATGCAGTATATGAATCTTCCAAACATTTTTTATAGTACAGATAATTTACCTTGCACCGAAACACGACTAAACGAAGCAGAACCCCCGTTCGAACAGAAAAACGAACCACCAGGCTACAACTCATGAAAAACAATTTGCAGATTTAAAATTGTAAACAACATTGGGCTCCGAACGTTGAAAATCATATGAATTGATAGGTCAACATTTCATCCGTTTTGGCAATAACAAGTGAATCCAGGCCGTAACTATTTGTGGAAAACCCGAGAGAACTATAGTCAGAGTACAATAGATACAAACAGCTAATCACAATACACAGGTATCTCAACAATTCACGATTCATCCAACTAATCAACCGAAGCGTGCGTCGAACCCCTCAACTGTACGAAATAATGAGGCTTAATTGGATCACCAGTCGAGCACACACCGTATTGCAATGCTACGTCAGAATGCGAGAGAAGGATAAAGCTTTATAGAAACGAACCTAAATTGAATACTCGTGTATCACACTATACGTAGTAGTGCCATCCCCTTTCGATACTAGCCTACTAGTTTCAACTCTCATGTGCCAAACAAACTCCAGCCTGGACTGGCTGTTGCATCGGCAGTAACATCGATGGTACCAACAAGAGTGGCACGACACTCGAGCTTCCGTTTTAATTGTGTAGTATCAGGATGCGCACGGTTGGTCCCCTGAATCGGAAACGAAAAGAAAATGATTAAACCGTCATCCATCTATAGGGTGGCACCGATCGCCAGAGGATTGGTGAACGCCACGCGCGCCGAATACCAATTTGCCAGGTTTACGTTCAACATTATATCGGCACTACCGATCCACTCACAGGACACACAGTATAATTTTGCCATAAGGTAAATCACCGCCGTGCACCCCGAAAGGGGAAAGGGGGAGTGAAGCGAACACTCACACACACTCAAGCTACATCGTATACTCTGTACATGCCATTAGATTGTCTCGCTCGATTTTTTATTCAACCGTGCGTCACATCGCACCACACTACGCTCCGCATTATTCACCGCCACGCAATATTTCCTTCCGGGACCACGATGCCACCGATGATCGATTCGCCTTTTGCCCCGGGCGTATGAACGCACACATGCAGAAAAATGAAACAATCTAACATCCTGTTATTTTTTTGTTTCTTTTTTTGGTTTTGTTTTTATTTGGAAAAAATACAACTAGAGGTTCAGAATTGTGAGCACTGTCGGATGGAGTACGATCCAAGTTATTTTTCCAACGAAATAATTATGAAACATGTATCATAAAATAAAAAAGGATACAAGGGGCTTTTGCGATTCAGTTACCCAAACAAAAATTAAGTTTAATTGAGCATTTTTACAACGAAAATGAAAATTGAAATAAAAATATACGCATTGGAATTAAATGGGAGTTTTTAATTATTCGTGGAAAATAGATTTATTGTGCGAATTCCAACGATACATGTTATTTGTAACACGGTTAGAAAAAGATTAACGATATACGCCTTGCATTTTATTATAAGAGCCTTGGGTAACTATAATAACAAAGGAAAGCTCACATTATAAAGAGGGTCATTACTAAGCAGCAAATTGTTCAATAATGTACATACATGGAAAAAAGCTGCAAAACGGAACCATGCAAATTACTTCCTCATTATTTTACGCTTTTTACGAAGCTACCTCTATGAGGAAGTATGTTAATCGATTTTTGCTTCCTCATAATGGAAGCTTTGTATATAGTGAGAAGTAATGAGGAAGCAATTTACAAAGTTCCACTTTGTAGCTTTTTTTTCTTCTAAATATCACTTTTGAATACAAATTCTATAAAAAAAATTATGGAAATAAAAACATAATAATAATTGTCAAGAAATTGCAATATTCTACTTTACGCCTTGTTTGTGCTTTAAAGACATTTTTCTAAAAATTGAAAGAGTCATTAAATGTTAACCGCTTGGCCGATTTTTCTCAAATTTGTACTAAAACTCTGTAGCATGGGTGTACACCGATATATGAATGAAATTTTAGTTAAATCTATTAAAATTTTCACGTGGAAAATTGCAGCAAAATATTGTTAGAATTTATATGAGTTGACGTTTTTATAGACATTTAAAAACAAAATTCAAATAGTAATAATATTACAACCAATCGATCGTATTTCTCTAAATCTAGTACTGAACAGGATTTAATGTTAGTCCTTTTGTGTACTAAATCTCAGCTTCGTATCCCGTATTTTACGAAAGTTATAACGAAAAATAACTTTTTTTATTATTTTCAAAATGTTGTAAAATTTGAATCTATCAAACGATTCGTACCAAATACAATCTTAAACAACATTAAATATATCTGCACTTATGAAGAATCATTTAACAAAATATTCTAAATTTTGCAAATGCTAGACCATTTACCTCCTTTTTTTAAAAAATTCAAAATGCTATAAGATCTAAATTTTTGCATATATTTTGTCAAAAATTGAAACTATCAAAGACGGGTTACTGCTTCGCTTGTGTGCCAAATTTCAGCTGTATCCGTTGAACGAATCTTTAGTTACAGGTGAAGGAAATTTCGAAGCGTTACACACACTCACACACACATAAATATGGACATTTTTTTCATTACCACTTTTCTCCGTATTTTGGACCATTCTGAGTGCTCTGACATAAAAATTTCGAAAAAATAATATTCATGGTACCAAAGCTTCTTCCATGAGGAAGCAAAAACATTGAAACAACCTTCCGGTTGGTTAAATATGTGCCAATCAATTGCCGATAGGCCAACCGAATTATTGGTTACACTGACAAAGTTGTTTGGTTAAGCTAACCTATAATTCGCTTGAACTAACCGCATTTCATCGACTGTCACACATATAATTAAGTTTTATTTGCTGTGTCTATTTGTAAAGCTCGATATTATTGTTACTGGCTAATTTCGATGGAACCTGCGTCAATCTATTCAAGCATTTATGGGAATCGCGATTTGTTTGTTTAATAACGTATTGTGGGCTTTATGTACTTTGCCTATATGTAGTCTCCTCTTTTATGTTTGTTACAAGATTTCCGTGAGGTCCTGTGGAAAATGTAAACGATGAAAGCGAGGCTATCTTTGGTTATAATTATTTGATTTATTCGACGTGATACGCTCGAGTTACAGATTAACACTGATTTATAATGGGAGTTCGTGCAATTCATGACGAGGTGACCGAGCGACAGCTAGATAGGGTTTTTTTGTGAGCAATAAGATTCGCCGATATAAATATGACTCCAGATTATCCTCCAGCCGTTAGTTCTTCGAAATTTCTCAGCCGTCAAAAAAGAAACGAAAGTGATTAACAAGAATCTCTTTTTTAAATTTGATTTGTATTGGCGATCAGAGATTTTATAGTTTGCCGCAACATTTATGTATGGATTGTTTTATTATATTCGCAATATTGATGATTTGTTGTCATTAAAATGAATTGGGTCTGAAGGAATTCCAGTTTTCACATCGAATTGATAATAGAAACAGTTAAAAAAATTAACGAAACACTAGAACGTTTTTCTTAGTAAAGGAGAAATATCTATATAAAATCAAAATAATCGATGCGCGATGTGATTGCGTGGGTTATAAGTTTATTTGCCTAAAAAAACAAATAAAAATGGCGTGCAGCAAGGGAGAAGGATCAGGTGATAGAGTACTCGTTTCACGCCGGTAAACCGGACCCTCAACAATCTTTGATTCCCGTATTGCATTAGGTTGTACGTGAAATAATATCTCTCGGCTGCACTTGGCTCCGATTCTCCAAAGCTTGACGCTTGTAATTCAATATTACTGCGTTCGACTTGTCGAGGTCTCGCAATGTTCGAGAGGTAATACTTTCCTTAAGAGGATGTCAAATGTGTATGGGATTGAGAAAGAAAGAAGTTAGTCTTGCAATCCCATATTTCTCAGCCACGGTTGATTTTTCGGATAAACACACGGAGAGAAATTACTGTGTTGTGACACCATAAAACGAGGACAACGAATAGTATATACTACAAGGGCAGAAAGTTGAGATTCCTGCACTGCGCGCAATGATGCCCGAGGCGTAGACGAGGGCATCATGGAGTGCAGTTCAGGGCTCTCAAATTTCTGCCTGTGTAGTGTATACTATTTTTCTTTATACTTTGCCGAAAGTACGAAAAAAATTGCTTTTTTGTATTGAAAGATATTGATGCCTGCCCCGACATTTGCGGCACGAGCGAAGCGAGTGTTGCTGGTCGGGGGCAGGCATCAAATCAAATACATCTGAATAGACACTACTTTTCTAAAAAATATTAATTTGATTATGGAAGCCTAATTTTATTAGTATGTTTTCGAGTATATATCACTTACTGATTTATCTTAACTGTTAAACTTTAGCATACATCAATTGTAAATAAACTTTGAGGGTATGCAGGCAAGATGTACAGAGTGTTAATGCGCGCGAATAAGTTACTACTCCCGTTGTATAGAGGGCACGTGTATAGCTTGATCAACACATGAAGGACATGTGTATAAACACAGTGAGCGACTCTTGACTTTCGGCCGTCTTGTGTGTGTGTGGGCCGGTCTCAGTGCACGAGTAATTTCTTTCGGCCCGCTGTCGCAGAGCGCATGCGCGTCTCTACCGAGACATAAAAGTTAGCCTTTCTGCCGTGACATCGCGGCAGGAGGGACGTACTTTCGGCATAGTATGAAGAAAAATCGTTTTGCTATGCTGACAAATCTTTTGTTCGGCTGACAAATTAGTTTTGTTATACTGACAAATCTTTTGTTCGGCTGACAAATCACTTTTGCTATGCTGACAAATCTTTTGTTCGGCTGACAAATCAATTTTGCTATGCTGACAAATCTTTTGTTCGGCTGACAAATCAGTTTTGCTATGCTGACAAATCTTTTGTTCGGCTGACAAATCAGTTTTGCTATGCTGACAAATCTTTTGTTCGGCTGACAAATCAGTTTTGCTATGCTGACAAATCTTTTGTTCGGCTGACAAATTAGTTTTTCTATGCTGACAAATCTTTTGTTCGGCTAACAAATTTTTTTGCTGGGCTGAACAATTTTTTTGTTCGGCTGACAAATCGTTTTGCTGGATTGAACAATTTTTTGTAAGCCTAAAGTAACGATTTTTGTTGTCCTCGTTTTATGTTGTCATAACACAGAAATTGCTCTCCACGCAGAACTCTTGAAAGGTGGAATACGTTCTCAGCTTTCATCTAAGAAATCAACCGTGACAAAGAAATTTAAATCACAATTTTTGTTACCAATGGAGAGTAATTTATAATATTTAGAATAAATCGTACAGGTCCCCGCGGAGTTGTTTTTGCTTCCATACCGAATGAAGTGAAATTCTGAGGAAGGTCCGAAAATTAAACCGAAAACCAATTATTTCTTCTTTCTTCCCTCAACAGCCTGCAATTTGACCGAGCTGTAGCCGTTTACCATTTGCTCTAACATTGTTTACTAAGAACGGCCACACGGAATACACACTACTATTATAAACAAAGAAAGCAGAAAAGAAAACCGATTCGAATAATCAGGGCTAGAACAAAATTATAATATTTAATACATTTCGCGGCTCTATTTTTCTAAGTATCTACTGTATGAAAATAGGGGGGGTATTTATAAGTTCAACTTGATAAGTGATTATAACATTAAATCCGTTAAAGCAAATTGAAAAATTAGCATTTAATATTTAATTTTAGTGGACATGTAACATAATCCATATTTCATTTAATAGAAATTTTTCACAATTGACGATTTCACAAATTTCGTGTGAATGATAAAAAAGATAATAACAAACTCTTCGCTGTAGTGAATCACATATTTTTGCTCACTGCTCATTTGCTGGTAATTCTATCTGTATTTCAGGCCGATGCATAATAATATTCCAGTATGAGAAGCAGTGAAGATTTTGGATAGGATTTCAATAACAAAACTATATTTTAAATGTAGAAGGTACACACCAAATTCCAATACGGCTTACAGCGTTGTTCTAAAGTTATTGTGTTTTCGAATGATACATACAGACAGACAGAAATGAGTGAATGCCTTTTTTGGAATCTAGGACGCTGAAAATATGTATTTCCATCAAAAGCTAAGAGTCGAATTTTTTTTTTAATTGCAATACTTTCACTCTTACACACTTTATATCTGATGAGAAAGTAAAAGGAAAAATGCTGCAAACGTAGTTTTGCGCAGGAGGGTGACGGTAAAATATCGCAGCCGTTGGCATTTATTTACATAACGTTCAAATATTTGCCGGAGTTGAACTGGCAAACAATTGTCCCTTGATATTGGCCTCGAGTGCTGCTTGCTCGCTATTTCTATCACCCTGATGCTTCCATCCGCTTGGTCGTACGATTTATTCAAAAACAACGTGGTGCTTATTCAGAAAAGTTTTGTGTATAGTTAGCAATAAGCAGCAACACCACAGAGCTCTACATTAATACCTCTGCGTGTGATCATCGATGTATTCATCGACTATTTCATATAAATGTTACACTACATAAAAATTGTCACTGATTATGAAGCGAAATTTGAATTGCAATCCCAACAAATCAGAGAAAAAAAGAGTATAGAAAATAACATGTTTGCGAAGGTTTCTAATAAAAAATTTCGCCAGGAGAAAAATAATTTTCAAGAATATTTCTTTCCGATTCGACGTCCTTACCATGCTATATTTTTCACTGCTATGCTATTTTTTGCTTGAAATACTATATCCAAATCCCCAACTGATAAAAGAAATCCGAAGAAACTATTTTTTTGTTGAAATTAATTCAGCCCAAGATGAAGTCGATTTGGAATCAAAAACATGTTCCAATTTCATTCACAAGAACACTGGCAGACAGCATAGACCGAGCAAGCGGAGTGTCTGATCAGTGGATGGCTTTTCCACTAGTCAGTAAAGCTTCGTCAGCGTCTAGACGAACGCAGTTGAATCTGTTTCTACTTTTGCCAGCTTGTAATATTTCAATGTAATCCACAAAACTCCCACGCTTTCTATATAGGTGTCTGACGAAAGTTTGAGTAAACAGAGAGAACGAGATAGAGGATAATAACACCAGGATTTAATATAATATGTAAGGGGTGGCTGTTGCCCTTGAGCTAAATAGGCAGTGATAAAAAGTAACGCGAAGAGGTGGCGTTGTCTACCAAGTGGTGAAGTACTGGACGCATGGGACGCATGGGAAGCAATGATCCTTGTCTGTGTATAAACTACGTTTCCTGGCGAGAGTAACTTATCGACAAATTCGTATGGGAACCGAAACCCTAAAGAAAATTCCTCATACGCCCTAACTCATTTTCCATCTTGACCGCCCTCTTCCGTCGTTGGCTCATCTTCTCTCACGAAGCCACAAAACCTAATCTCACCACAGCTGCGAGGATCTCCGAATCCCGAGTATAACAGTGAGGGGATCCTTCAGGCAAAATCAGCTCTTGTTCTATCTTCTGACCCCAAACTGAGTATCGCCTGTCTCGTTCATTTTCTCACTCGACGCCCCGATAATTACGACTTTGGGTGTGTGCATGCGCCTGAAGCTCCGTAACACGATTGCTGTCTCTCAAGGCTCAGCTGGTCCGGGATCAAGACCAGAATAATAATTGTAAGGAGACGAACTCTCTATATGTGTCTGCCTCTCACAGATTGTGCTGTGTCTTTGTCTGACATCTGCGAGGTCAAAAGATCGTACGAGGATTAAGCGAAGCAGTGAAATTCACTAATGTAGATCCCGGAAGTGTGCGGGCGAGGTACAGAAGGCATTTCTCTGTCTTACACAGACACATAGACGAACGCAAAGAAGATACATGATCAAAACAAAGGAGACTATCGATGTATAAGTTGAAGGAGGAGAATGTGGAAATAGAAGAAGAGTTCGATTCACTTATGAATAACTTTCACGATTAATATTGTGTCAATGGGGAACATCGCTTTTCCTAGTCTTCGCGCCTGTAGTCATCATACTTCTTTTTTGACTTAACGTTCAAATAATTACGTTTGTGCATACGCATGAAGCTCCAGAATGCCATGTCCGTCTCTCAAGTCTGACGCCTTCGAGATCAAAAGCTCGTACAAGGATTAAGCGAATCAGTGACTCACTGATTTAGATCCCGGAAGGGCGCGGGTGAGATCCAAAAAGCATTTCACTATCTTGCACAGACATATAGAAGAATGCGAAGGAGCTACGGGACCAAAACAAACAAGACTATCAGATGTAGAAGCTGACGAAAGCAAATGTGGAAATGGAAGAAGAGTTCGATTCGCTTATGAATAACTTTCACGATTCATATTGTGTCAACGGGGCACATTTTCTAGTCTTCGCGTCTGTAGTATTCATCTTTCTTTTTTGACTTAACGTTCAAATAATTATGTCTGTACATATGCATGAAGCTCCTGAACACTACGTCCGTCTCTCAAGTCTGACGCCTTTGAGGTCAAAAGCTCGCACAAGGATTAAGCGAATCAGTGCATCACTGATTTAGATCCCGGAAGTGCGCGATTGAGATCCAAAAAGCATTTCACCATCTTGCACAGACATATAGAAGAACACAAAGGAGATACAGGACCAAAATAAACAAGACTATCAAATATATGAGCTGACGAAAGCAAATGTGGAAATGGAAGAAGAGTTCGATTCGCTTATGAATAACTTTCGTCATTTATATCGTGTCAACGGGGCACATCGCTTTTTCTAGACCACGCGCTTATAGTCTTCAACCTTCTTTTTTGCCTTAACCTTCAAATAATTCCGTTTTTGGATATGTGTGCATACGCGTGGAGCTCCAAGAGCACCACGTCGGTCTCTTAAGGCTCAGATTGAAGTTTGACGCCTTCGAGGTCAGAAGTTCGCAAAAGGATAAGACGAATCAGTAAATCACTGATTTAGATCCCGGAAGTGCGCGAGTGAGTTCCAAAAAGCATTTCACTATCTTGCACAGACACATAGAAGAACGCAAAGGAGATACAGGACCAAAACAAAGAAGACCATCAAATATATAAGCTGAAAGAAGAGAATGTGGAAATGGAAGAAAAGTTCGATTCGCTTGTGAATAAATTTCACGATTTACATCGTGTCAACGGGACACATCTGTTTTCCGCATAGTCTCCGCCGCGTCTGTACACTTCATTTTCCTTTTTTGCCTTAAAGTTCAAAAGCTTCTGCTATTCCCACTCTTACACTTTCTCCTTTTTACTCCTCAATGCACAATCCTCCAAAAAGAATTCACTTGATTCGCCAAACCAGCTAACCACTTGTGCAACTAAGTTGCACGATATTCTAGCTACCAGCAGAAGAAGCAACTGCATCCAGGGAGCTTCAAGCTCGTTTGCATTTATGAGATACTCATGGGCACTTTGAAATTTGCAAAGTTACGACGAGAATCATCCGTAGGTTCTACATAACATTATCCCATGTTGGAAGTGAAATGGCGGATCGAGTAGATGGGGTTTTCGCAAAAATAAAGAGAAAAATTCGCGTTAGATAGCGAGGCGCACGAGGCAACGCTTTTCTCGGATGTTCCTGAGGTGGAAAAATAAAAGAGTGCGGAGACGATCCGTCGCGTGGCACCAGCTCGCTCACCGAAAGATTTTTGCAAGTCTGAGTCAAATGAATGAAATGAATGTCGAGGACTACGCCTGGGCGACGACTCGCTTGAATGATACCCAAGGGAAAGGCCAACGAGGGCTGCTGGCGAAGGGACTGGGAAATTGAGAGGCAGATGGGAAAAGGCACGAGTGATCCCGTGACGCCGAGGACAACGGCAGCCTCCAAGAATAAAAGGTCAACTAGACGACGACGACAACGACGAGAGGTTTTACTCGACAACTAAATCCTTCTGCTGCAGCCTTACTTAAGTCTATCCGTCGACAAACAATTCCAGTCCAGAATCCTCTTTCAGCCTAGATCCGATACCCCCTTTTTTCTATCTCGCGAGGCAAGCGCTCACTTTCAGTTCCATCAGCAACGGTGGCTAACCACAAAACAGAATTACTGATATCATCATTGTAGCACAGATATGTTTATCATAAGCCCCTTTTTTATAGGTCGTTCAAAGGTAATTACGCGTCATACAGATAATGATATACCGGAATACAATGGAAGCAGAAAATAACAGAGTTTGATCGTGAAAATTAAAGCAATATAAAATGTATTCAAATTTGTTTTTGCCAAATGACACCTCGGCAAGTAACTTTTGTAACTTAGGTCACTTAAATCACCTAAACAGTGTAAACTCCAATCTATGGATACCGTTAATACACTTTAAGGTCTAATTTTACTGACTTATAATGAGAGTGCACTAGGAAACTTATAAGCCGTTTAATAATGTGCCTAACAAGGGCTGAAATGACATTGGAGACAAAGGGCTGGACTAAATATGATCAAGGTTGAATGGAACGAGAGTGAACGGTATACGTTACTGCACATGTACAATGCTTTTTCCGACGTTACAGCTTTGGACTAGAGTACTGCCGTCGATAAGCAGAAGCTAGAAGGTAGTCAAAGCAGCCGGATAGTAACTTTAGCACAATTTCATTTAACTTTCGTAACAATTTTGTACAGATGCATCAAGTGCACTTTGTGTCGACTAGCAAGACTATCCGATTGGATTAATTATGTCTCTGTGCGCGTCCCTCGTTGGCGTCTTCAGGCATCGCTCTTTACCTGTGAAAGGAAGCGCAGTTCCAGTTAAACCCACCGAGCGGTGGACTCCATTGGCTTTTCTTTAACAAAGGTCGAAAACGATATATTTCTATACTCGCGGGAAATCGAGATCTCGTTTCTGCCACTTGGCCGACAGTCACACACACGGACATTGGAACGTTAATTTTCTTTTACTCTTTACTGAAAGAGACCGCTGTGAGTGATTTATTTTTCACTCTCCTCACGACTCGGCAAACGTTTCCTTTCAAACCTCTTGAGTTGTTCTACAAGGTTAATTAATTATTCTGTCTTGGGGCTTCGTCGTCCTGATGGTCGTTGCGGAGAATCTTTCAAACATGGTCACGCACAGTCTCACAATATACTGGGAAATTTTACAATGTAGAACAAACACCTAACGAACAAAAATGAACCTGACGCCGCATAATCTATAGAGAAGGTGTACAGGCTATTAACATCGTTTGGCTTATACAAACTCATTCCAGCTACGAAAATAACTACTTAAGTGGTCTCTTTTCAATACGGTTTTATACATAATCTCTCGAAATTAATAAAATATCTTTATTTCACTCGGAGCGAGAAACGCGCACCGAGTGATAACTCGAAGCTTAATTCGCTTTTGGCTTGTGCTGCAAACTCACAATCATCAGAAAAAGTTTTATCGCACTAGTATCGCAATGTTGTATCAATATGTTGTAGGATATTTCTGAGCCTCTCTGAAAGGTCCTTTCTAGAACTTATTTTTTTAGAAACCCTAGGAAAACCGTAGTAGAATATAATTTGATATCTTCACTATTGAAATCCTGAAGTTTCTCGAAAAAAAAATAAGGGAATCATTTTTAAAAAACGTATTTCTATCAGTTGTAGCAAGATATACTTTTGATCACTTTATTTGATCAGAATATCTCGCTATTGAAAACGTCGCCATGTAGCAGATCGATTCCCCCTGTGATCCTCCTAAACCCTAATTTTTCTGAGTCTTGCCAAGAGTCTTTTTGAAAACTCCACGGGACCTGATTTTTTAAAGTCCCTCCGAAAGCCTATTGAACTCAGAGATTTTTTAAAGCCCTTCAATATTCTTAATAATAGAAGCTGTAAGCTTATAGAAAATCTTAAAAATCATATTTATATAATCAGTAAATAACTTTCGGAAAGTACAGAATACTAGAATCCGTTTTGAATGGTACAGATTTTATAATCGGAACATTTACCCATCCTATGATATTGAAAAGAAAAAGTATGTTTTTCACAATTTTTTTCAAAGTAGGTAACGGCAATGGTAGAACACTTTTTTTGGATCATACAAATCATAATTCTTATTCTGATTCTCTACTTTGTGAGATATGAAGATTGAAAAAAAAATTACGTTTTTCACAATTTTTTCACTGCAGGGAATGATAATGCTAAAACACCTTGTTTGGTTCATACAAAACATAATTCTTATTCTGATTCTCAACTTTATGAGATATGAAGATTGAAAAAAAAATTATGTTTTTCACAATTTTTTCACTGCAGGGAATGATAATGCTAGAACACCTTTTTTGGTTCATAAAAAACATAATTCTTATTCTGATTCTCTACTTTATGAGATATGAAGATTGAAAAAGAAATTACGTTTTTCACAATTTTTTCACTGCAGAGAACGATAATGCTAGAACACCTTTTTTGGTTCATAAAAAACATAATTCTTATTCTGATTCTCTACTTTATGAGATATGAAGATTGAAAAAGAAATTACGTTTTTCACAATTTTTTCACTGCAGGGAACGATAATACTAGAACACCTTTTTTGGTTCATACAAAACATAATTCTTATGCTGATTCTCTACTTTATGAGATATGAAGATTGAAAAAAAAAAAATTACGTTTTTCACCATTTTTTCACTGCAGAGAACGATAATACTAGAACACCTTTTTTGGTTCATACAAAACATAATTCTTATTCTGATTCTCCACTTGATGAGATATGAAGATTGAAAAAAAAGTTACATTTTTCACAATTTTTTCACTGCAGAGAACGATAATGCTAGAACACCTTTTTTGGTTCATAAAAAACATCATTCTTATTCTGATTCTCTACTTTATGAGATATGAAGATTGAAAAAAAAATTACGTTTTTCACAATTTTTTCACTGCAGAGAACAATAATGCTAGAACACCTTTTTTGGTTCATACAAAACATAATTCTTGTTCTGATTCTCTACTTTATGAGATATGAAGATTGAAGAAAAAAAATTACGTTTTTCACAATTTTTTCACTGCAGGGAACGATAATGCTAGAACACCTTTTTTGGTTCATACAAAACATAATTCTTATTCTGATTCTCTACTTTATGAGATATCAAGATTGAAGAAAAAAAAATTACGTTTTTCACAATTTTTTCACTGCAGGGAACGATAATGCTAGAACACCTTTTTTGGTTCATAAAAAACATAATTCTTATTCTGATTCTCTACTTTATGAGATATGAAGATTGAAAAAAAAATTACGTTTTTCACAATTTTTTCACTGCAGAGAACGATAATGCTAGAACACCTTTTTTGGTTCATACAAAACATAATTCTTATTCTGATTCTCTACTTTATGAGATATGAAGCTTGAAAAAAAAATTACGTTTTTCACAATTTTTTCACTGCAGAGAACGATAATGCTTGAACACCTTTTTTGGTTCATAAAAAACATCATTCTTATTCTGATTCTCTACTTTATGAGATATGAAGATTGAAAAAGAAAATTACGTTTTTCACAATTTTTTCACTGCAGAGAACGATAATGCTAGAACACCTTTTTTGGTTCATACAAAACATAATTCTTATTCTGATTCTCTACTTTATGAGATATGAAGATTGAAAAAAAAATTACGTTTTTCACAATTTTTTCACTGCAGGGAACGATAATGCTAGAACACCTTTTTTGGTTCATACAAAACATAATTCTTATTCTGATTCTCTACTTTATGAGATATGAAGATTGAAAAAAAAATTACGTTTTTCACAATTTTTTCACTGCAGAGAACGATAATGCTAGAACACCTTTTTTGGTTCATACAAAACATAATTCTTATTCTGATTCTCTACTTTATGAGATATGAAGATTGAAAAAGAAATTACGTTTTTCACAATTTTTTCACTGCAGAGAACGATAATGCTAGAACACCTTTTTTGGTTCATACAAAACATAATTCTTATTCTGATTCTCTACTTTATGAGATATGAAGATTGAAAAAGAAATTACGTTTTTCACAATTTTTTCACTGCAGAGAACGATAATGCTAGAACACCTTTTTTGGTTCATACAAAACATAATTCTTATTCTGATTCTCTACTTTATGAGATATGAAGATTGAAAAAAAAAATTACGTTTTTCACAATTTTTTCACTGCAGGGATCGATAATGCTAAAAAATGCTAATGCTAAAAAAATGCTAATGCTAAAAAAAATTACGTTTTTCACAATTTTTTCACTGCAGGCAATGATAATGCTAGAACACCTTTTTTGGTTCATAACAAACATCATTCTTAGTCTGATTCTCTACTTTATGAGATATGAAGATTTAAAAAAAAAATACGTTTTTCACAATTTTTTCACTGCAGACAACGATAATGGTAGAACACTTTTTTTGGTTCATACAAAACATAATTCTTATTCTAATTCTCTACTTTATGAGATATGAAGATTGAAGAAAAAAAAATTACGTTTTTCACAATTTTTTCACTGCAGGGAACGATAATGCTAGAACACCTTTTTTGGTTCATAAAAAACATAATTCTTATTCTGATTCTCTACTTTATGAGATATGAAGATTGTATCGAATCCCTTGAGCCCTTCGTCAATCTCGTAGACCGTATCGTTATAGTGATCCGATCGTGATACCCATATAAGAATAGCAGTGGGTTGTATACCGGGAGGAAGTGAGTTATTTTCGAGTGGTAGCATGAGACTCGTTGCGTCTTGTTTTCGGTGAGACTTGACGATACTCATGCAAATTCTCTCGAAGGTATGTAGATAGAACAGTACTGAGAAGCAGCAGCAGCATGCGAGCCGATAGGAGATATGCAAAGCGGGAGAGAAGGGAGACCAGCTAGGGCAATCATTGTCCCTCGCGCCCGGGTACTATCGAGCTGGAGGGTTGGCTATGCTCTCACGAATTCCCGATACTCTGGAAATCTCCTTAGCCCGGTTTCTCGCAGATCGATTTAATACCTCTCTCATCTGTCCAACTCCGCTATAAGCCAACGAATGCAGCCAGGTATATTTTCTTCGGTTCTAGGAAACATCGATTATCAGAAAGCACAAGAATTTGCTCTTTGATAATTTGACAAGTATTCTGCTGAAATAGAACCAGGAGAATGCAAAACGATAAGCTATATTCAACGTTTAAATTCAGGACAAGATTAATTTAATTTGAGTAGAGCATACTTTAAAGTTGAACGACCTAAATCTTGAAATGATAAAAAATTAAAGTTTAAATTTAATTAAATAAGTTGAGTAATTAAATTCAAAATTATAATAAATTGTTTAGCCAATAAGCTAGAATTGTAAGGTAGAAGATTGTACGAATTGAATTAAGCTTGATAAGCCGTTCGAACACAGAAATCCGGAGCAGCTTGATGTTTAAAAAATGTTAGCAGTCAATTCAGAAGTGATAACACGACTGCGGCTTCTACGAGCTCTTCCAGTGCCGTTAACTCTGGATTCCATTCTCGTATTCGTGTGTTTCTTGTGACACATAAGTAGTACACGTTATGCACGGTGCATTGGATTCCAAGTATCGGGCGCGTATGTGCAGAGTCTCGCTAACGCTCTTACCGCGTTACAAATCGAACTGGAAGCCCGCCAAGCCACTCTGGTTGCCCATCCGTTATTGTCACTATCGCGGTGAATATCATTTGTACTATTCTCTAACTTTTGACTTACTTTATTTCGCCTCGCCTTTTACTTCCTGTATCTCACGACGGCAAAAAACTTTTCCCGTTTACCCAGAAAAGCGTGTTTTTTTTTTCATTATTATTATACCTGGCGATACGCCCTTCAACTACCCAGGATTATAACGCTCTCTCGGCAAAGAACGCAAACAGTTACGCTAAATCATCAAAAAATTTAAGCGGGCGTTAAAACAAAATTTGAATATGCATGGCTTCTTTGCATATTACAGCCACCGGTTGGCCAGATGAATGAGCAGTGAACGGCAAAATTCATTCTAAAACCGAACTCCAGATACTTTTATATACACATAGTTATTTCTATGTATATATCGATATGAGTGATGCACAGTTCCATGAACCATCTGGCAATGTGACCGGCAGCCACGACGAGATTGAAAGCATATTTCGATATTAATAAATTCGAACGATGATGAATATTCGTGAGGATAATATGCATACGGTATGTACTTCACGAAATTGAAAAAATACCGCTGCTCAGGTCACCTTCGGCCCTGGTACTGTCACAGCTGGATGAACATTTTCGGAACTAAAAATAAGAAAAACAATGAATGGTTGATTTTTATTATTAAAAACAAGAAATATTACGCATAGTTAACTTATTTTTACTAAAAAAAATCGGATCAATTATTTTTAAGCATTTGATGTCGAACCGCCACCACGTTTCTTGATATATCATGAGTAGCACATTTTTCTACTGAATATAAGAAATATCAAGAGTGTCAATTTTTTAACTAAAAATAAATAACACTACGAAAAAATCAGGTATTACGATAATTACAACCAGATGATATCATCTCGCTATCAAATTTTCGATATCAAACTGTTATGAGAATTTACAACGAGAACCAATAATAAAACTTCTGTACATACGGAGCTAACAATTTTTTTCTGATTTCCACCCACAGTATCTTCAGTATTTTTAATGTATCGAAGAAAACCTCGGGCTGAAGGACCGCGGTCGATATCCTGTTGACAAATTAGGTTATAAATGTAAACCTAACGAAAAGGTTACCCTGGTAAAAATATATTACAGAGATTCATAGAGATCGATAGAATTTGAATGGGATTTAATCGTATGTTATCATCTCTATCTATTCGCACTTTGATCAATTTATACAAATTGAATCGTTGTTATTAGTTTCCTTTAGTTTTCGTTTTCTATTTGTTAAATACGATAGATATGTTATCGGGATGTATGGTACACTAACGGATTTATAATATTTTATAATTTTTTTTAAACTGATTTTTTAATAAATTCTTAGACCTCTTATTATCCGAAATTAATGCTCTTATTAGTATCTTGATATGCTTGATTATTTATTAGATTTTTCTCATATCGCGAAGTACTCAAATACAGATAAAATAAAACTTTCGGTAAGAAATGTATACCTAAAGAACCTAAAGAGTTAATTAACATAAATAATGTAGTCAGAAAGATGCTAAAAAACGGCTCAATTTTTTGTTGTTACTCATAAGTACGTAAAGCGGCTTATATATTATTGATGTATGTTATATTACAAGAACGAGTTTGGATAGGATAGTTAGGCAGTCTATCAGAGATCATGAAAGTTCAGCAGCTTCGGCCGCAGTCACTACAAAGATGGGTGACCAGAAGAAAACGTCATTATCCGGTCGATTTCTTTTTTTTATTTTTGCTTGGAATAGTACATCATGGGTATAAACGTACAATCGTATATTTTTATTATTAAATTAAATATAAAAATTATATTATTTATAATAATATTATAGGATATGGACGAAACATATAGGATTTCGATCGCAAATTTATGATAGTACATAGTAAATTCACGAACCAAAGTCCGTATTCGGAACGATAGAATTTTTTATAATCGTTTTCTATCATTTATTTTTACCAGGGTACCTTCATTCAAAGAAATTAAGATGCCGGCAAGTATATCGTTTCTTTGAATCAATGAAATATTTTTCTCAGTGTAATCTACAACGTATAACTTCTTTATTGTAAGCAAGTGTCTCACTCTTTGTAATCATCATCAGGGGCGGATTTACCACTAGGTTCGGTAGACCCGGGCCTAAGGCGGAAAATTTCGGGTTTTTTTTTTAATACACATCACGGAGGAAATAGTAAAGCGTCGCAACCCGCCTCTGTAATCTGTAGCTTAACCATGAAGCAATCTTTTTGTATGTTCCTTGATTCGAACATTGACATCGGAATGTTCATTGGCTTTGCAATGTTGCGAAGCCAAGCTACTTGGAGCATTAAAAAAGTCAAAATTTTAGTTCAGTTTAGTATTACCTCTTTTATCATTATGGTAAAGTGTTCACCAACTACATTCGACTATCTCTTTATTTTTTACCTCTTTTTTCAAGGTCTTCATTGCTAAAATTTATTACTATAAAAAAAATTAAGGGCAGAACATTACTGATAAAAATGTTACGGGTTCAGCCTCATCAAGACGTGTGGCGATATAGTCCAAAAATTATCTCGAGTATGACTTGATGAGAATACTTTTTTTCACAAATGTTAATGTAATTTGAAGTTTTTATTAAAAATAATTAATCATTTGATAAATCGTTGATATGTTTCGCTTTTTTTTCTTCTTTTCAGCGTTTTTACTAATTTTTTTCTCCTTTTCAGCATTTTTACTCTTTTTTTTTCTTCGTTTCAGCGTTTTTACTCTTTTCTTCTTTTGAAAAACTTTTTACATTTGACAAAAAATACCTGTCATTATTCGCTTTTCCGACAAAAGTGGCGCCAATTTTTTTGAGGCCTAGAGGTTAAATCCGCCCCGATCATCATTGTAACTATTTGTCAATAAATTAATGTACTACTACTAAATAATGTGAGTATTCGATTTATGCTAACTAAAAATAAAAATGTATCATGAATAGTACATTTTTAGGCTGTTTTCTTATAGGATCTCAGGTAAAGTAGTATGAAGACCAGGGAACCCTGTAACATGTGAAATCCTGAAAGATGGTTAACTTTGTCTTAGTGTGGATGTGAAATGTCCGGGAATCCGGTGTAGAAGTGTTCCCACGGCTCGTGTATTGAGCCCCGCTTAATTAAAGCAAACTTTGCAGAAAAAAAGAAGAGAAAAAAGGTGAAAGAGAGTGGAGAACGTGGCCGCACATCTTCCGCCGAGGCGTGGCTGTATAAGGGTTGATTCGACGGACCGCGCATACTACGCCGCCTTTCTCCTTGCCTCGGGTCACGCAGTGTACTATGCCACGAATTTCGTCGCCGCGGAGCCATGAGATTAAGAGGAAAATATTCCACCGCCGGTATTCGTGGAATTTCCTTTGGGATATTCACGAAACGAGAGGGAAAGGTGCGACCAAGAAAATGAGCACCACGAGGTACACGCACTTCTAAATTAAAGAACCAGATTTAAAGGCAACATGTTGAATGAAAAACAGAAAATTCGTTTTAATTAGCAGTTACAATCAAATTTAATAGAAAGGAAGTTGCATGAGATATTGATAACCTTTATTTACCGTGTTATAAATTACATTAATGATTTAATTAATAAAAAAAAAGAGATGAAATAATTCTAATATTCTATACGTCCGTTCGAGGAAAACGTCTTCCATTGAATTTAAACCCATCAACAAGAAAAAGAGACTTTGGTAAAATTCTTTTGATGACAGGATGGAAAAATACGGTAGAAGTTCTAGCAATTACACTGTAAAAAAGTCTACTTGGGATTTAATGTACAAGAACTGGAAGTTTCTCTGCATAAAATGGTATATTAAATTTAGTATATGGGTGTGATATAAAATTAATGTATGGTACAGTAAATTCAAAAATTTACTTTATTTTAATAATTTACTTTGAATTTACCGCATAAGTACATTAATCTTATACCACAATTGTACATTAAATTCAAATAATGAGTTTATGCATGACAAATTACAGTCTTTTCTAACAATGAACTGAAAAAAAAAGGAGAAAGAACAAAACGAGTAGGATAAGTAAGCGGGAAGGAAAACGAAAAAAAGTATGCTACAGAACTATAGAAATATGTGCTCATTAATTTTAATTAATAGTTACAAGACTTACAGTTCTTAATAACCTTGATTCGACGTGTTATAATTTTATTTTTTTGCACACCAGCCATTGAACAGGAGACCAGTTCTTCTGATTCCTTGTCGCTTCGAAAAGAAATAATCAGTGGAAATAATCAATACCCCAAGAGCTTCAAAATTATCGGGTATTTCCCGATAACTTCGTTGCATACAAACAAGAGTGTTAAGTTTTGCAGGTTAAAAAATCCCGAGCGTTTGCGCGAGGGAATTTTCTACAAAACTTCACACGATTGTTTGTATGCAGGGAAGTTTGAAGGAAATACACGATTAATTTTGAAGCTCGAGGGGTATTTGTCGGATTATTTTTTCCATCGGAATTTCGGCTCATTCTTCAGATCACGTTCTAGTTCTCGTTAGAAGTTTGACAGATGTAAAGAATTCTCAGGTTAAAAGTTGTTCAGAAATTGTTTTTATTGCTTAGAAACTTGTTAGGATATATCCGAAATAAAATCGTCTCGGTTCTCCCACATGAGGCCAAATGCGTCGTTTCTATTGGTCGAAATTCCGATGGGAAAAATAATCAGTAGTAATATCCCAAGACCTCCAAAATTATTGGAATATTTCGCGATTGTTTCGTTGCTGAGCAACGAGAGGAAGAAGTTTCGCATAGTAAAATCCCGAGCGCGCAGAGCGAACGATTTTTGTGCGAAACTTATCCCGACCGTTGATAAGCAGAGACTCTAGAGGGAAGTATTACGATTAATTTTTGAGGTCGAGGGGTATTTGTCGGATTATTTTTCGGATCTGGATTTCAGCTAAGCACAGAGCAGTATTCGAGGAAATGTTAACCCAATTTTTGACAGACAATAATGTCAATCCGAATCTTACATTGGTTGAAAACAAGTGAAGAGCTACTGTGGAATGTACGGGTGAAATTACCGATGAAATTTTTAACAAATGAACTCGATTACCGAAAAATACCGCTCTGTGATTGGTCGAAATCCAGGCCCGAAAAATAATCAGAATTATATACGATCGTCTGTATCGACACGGGTTTTCCACATTTTCCTTGTGTCCACGGCGAATGCTGTTCAGTGTAGCTAAGTCAGCAACAGCCGCAAAAAAACGGTAACAAGAGAAACTAGAATAGGATTGATTACGGGGGATCCGTAAATTACCGAAAAGGGTGTACGGCGCTAATATCAATAATAAAATATAAATATTTTCCACGTTCATTCGCAAAAAAGATCTTTCATTCAATTGAAATCCATTAGAAACAAAAAGTGATGTTATATAAATTCCGTTTGGTAATAGCGCGATGGAAAAACGTTAGAAACGCTAGCAAGAAATAAAGAGAATGACGAGAAAAGGAACCTTCTTATTGCCGAGCGCAGTGCGAAGGCCAGAGGAGTTTGGTGTTTCCCACAGGAGAAGAAACAAAATGAGTAAGACGAGCAAGAGAGAAAATGAAGAAAAAAAGACTGAAATATTGAGCAAAAACGGAATTTCGGAAAAATCGGTAGCAAGGGAAACTGGAATAGGATTGTTTAGGGGGGATCCGTAAATTATCGAAAAGGGTGTACGGCGCTAATATCAATAATAAAATATAAATATTTTCCATGTTCATTCGATGAAAAGATCTTTCATTCAACTAAAATCCATTAGAAACAAAAAGTGAAGTTATATAAATTCCGTTTGGTAATAGCGCGATGGAAAAACGTTAGAAACGCTAGCAAGAAATAAAGAGAATGAAGAGAAAAGGAACCTTCTTATTGGCGAGTGCAGTGCGAAGGCGAGAGGAGTTTTGCGTTTCCTACAGGAGAAGAAACAAAATGAGTAAGACGGGCAAGAGGGAAGAGGAAGAAAAAAAGACTGAGATATTGAGCAAAAACGGAATTTAGGAAAAAATCGGTAGCAAGGGAAACTGGAATAGGATTGATTACGGGGAATCCGTAAATTACCGAAAAGTGTGTACGGCGCTAATATCAATAATAAAATATAAATATTTTCCACGTTCATTCGATAAAAAGATCTTTCATTCAACTAAAATCCATTAGAAACAAAAAGTGAAGTTATATAAATTCTGTTTGGTAATAGCGCGATGGAAAAACGGTAGAAACGCTAGCAAAAAATAAAGAGAATGAAGAGAAAAGGAACCTTCTTATTGGCGAGTGCAGTGCGAAGGCGAGAGGAGTGTTGGGTTTCCTACAGGAGAAGAAACAAAATGAGTAAGACGGCCAAGAGAGAAGAGGAAGAAAAAAAGACTGAGATATTGAGCAAAAACGGAATTTAGGAAAAAATCGGTAGCAAGGGAAACTGGAATAGGATTGCTTAGGGGGGATCCGTAAATTACCGAAAAGGGTGTACGGCGCTAATATCAATAATGAAATATAAATATTTTCCACGTTCATTCGATGAAAAGATCTTTCATTCAACTAAAATCCATTAGAAACAAAAAGTGAAGTTATATAAATTCCGTTTGGTAATAGCGCGATGGAAAAACATTAGAAACGCTAGCAAGAAATAAAGAGAATGAAGAGAAAAGGAACCTTCTTATTGGCGAGCGCAGTGCGAAGGCGAGAGGAGTTTTGCGTTTCCCACAGGAGAAGAAACAAAATGAGTAAGACGAGCAAGAGGGAAGAGGAAGAAAAAAAAAGAAGAAGACTGAGGTATAGAGCTGGCCTAGAGGGCTTGGGTGTGTCGTAACGCGAGACTCGCAAAGGGGTTGAAAACAGAACCGGCGAGCATAGACATCCCTCCTGGGATTAACTTTAACTCGGTTTCTTTTTTTTTACACTCCTTTGGCTTGGCAACTCTTCCACCAGGATGGCAAGAGACTGCGCTGATACTTCGACAAGCAAAAAGGCGAAAATGAAGAAGAGTGCGACGAGAAAAGGGCAAAAATACGTATATATAGCTCAGAACAGACAGACGTTTGTGGCAGGATCACTACCACGTATATGAACGCCCAAAGAACTTGCGGACTTTCTTTCTTGAGGGACGACGGAGGTTGGATGGAGTTTTCCGAGATTCCAAGACCCTTCCACGCTAGCTTGCGCCCCTGGCGTGCCTGGCTTAACGTCATTAACCGAACAATACGTTCAGAACGGCGAACGTAGCTAAAGTCCGAGTAATCCTCCCGAGAGGATAGTCGGAGCTTTTCTTCGAAACAGCCATGAGCTCGAAAGCGTTAAAGAAAGGCCTTACTGTAGGGCTCGAGATTTTCGTCGGAAAATTCGTTCCCCCCAATCCACGAGGTGCGTAAAATATAATTATGGGCGTGATGTACTACTGAACTCACCGTTCGTTCTTGAAGGTTTTCCACTCTGCAATGCAGATGAACGTTAGCGGCTAATTGAACGGTGACGTTACTGTCAGGGTCTTCGAAAAAGGGCCGAGGTTCTGGGGTCGCGCCATTTTCCGTTGGCAAACTTTCTTCTTGGTAAACCTGCAAAAAGTGAGAAATAATTATTGATATACATCCAATGGAGGCATAGGCAAAAATAATTCATGCAAAATCGATGTGACCATGTAAATATGATTTTTTTATCGATTTATAGGACGCATGTGAAAATATACAATGGAAAAAATAAATATTTGTACTGTCAACAACAAATTTTGGCCATAAATGCCCACGAGAATGTTTTGTTCACCGTAACGAATATTTTTATAATCATGTAGTTTTGTAAAAAAAAATACAAAAGAGTATGGAGGTAATTTTTTTAACTGAAAATGTAAATTTAGAAATTGACCAAAATGATTTTGTAAAATTAACAGATTGTTTCGGTGGACGTTTGTGGATATTTTTAGTTACAAGCACTAAAAATGCAAATTTGTTTTTACTATCCACAAATAAAAAAATTTCGGTACAAAAGAATGAAAGATATATCCACTGACATCCTTAAGTGCATCCTACAATTAAATAAATCATAATTTTCCATTATTATTCACAAAAGCATGCCTCCGGCGATAAAATAGGGGCATTGCCTTTTTGTAAGCAGCAGCAGTAAATTATTTTTAATTACACCCGAGGGTGGAAAACACTTTATTTTGCATTTTTCTATAACGTAATTTTTAATAAATTTTCCAAAATTGTTTTAAGAGCCCTAATAAATATTTGTCACCTGTCTTGAAACATCCATTTACCTGCGATATACAAAAAGGCTATTGCATACAAACGAAAAAATCTGTCTAGTTTGACGTGGAGCGGTAAAATCTCATTTGATGTTGAATGAAATATCCCTAAGACATTGAAATGCTTTTATCTTCATTGTCATTCATGGTTTTTTCTATTTAACTTGATTATTAATAAATAAAAATTCCATTTGCAAATAGAGAGCTCGATAGGAACCACGACTCGTAGCATTGCTGACGGTGAAAGTGCATACAAACTAAAACAAGGATGCAAAGTAGACCCTTGCACATTGCTTCCTCATTATTTTTCGCTTTTTACAAAGCTACCTCTATGAGGAAGTATGTTAATCAATTTTGGCTTCCTCATAGAGGAAGCTTTGTAAAAAGCGAAAAATAATGAGAATGCAATGTGCAAGGTTCTACTTTGCGTCCTTGTTTTATTTTATTCTTATTTTCTGATGTTTTACGAAATGCAGAGCGAAACCAGTCAATTTTTTAAAAATTTAAATTAACGTAAAATCCGAACCGCTTTACCGATCATCACCAAATTTGGTACGTAGCAGGGCTGAATGTTATTTTTCTTGTGTAGAAAATTTCACTCGATTATTTGAAATTTTACCTGAATTAGAGCAAAACGAAAGTTTTTCGAAAAATTGAAAAACTCATAAAAACCGAACCGCTTTATCGATCTGGCCCAAATTCAATATCAAAGGTCGCATCACTTTGTTGAATTTTAATACGAAGTTTCAGCTCGATAGTAAAAAATTCGTTCGAGCTAGAGCACTTACGTACTTTTTTCAAAATTTCAAAATTCTTATAAACATGAAATGTGTCAATCGATTTTCCCAAAATTTATACCAATTGAAGATTAGGTAGTACTGCACATGTTGTTTAAATTTGAGCTGATTCGGTCGAATAGTTTAAAAGTTACAGTTAAATGAATTTTTGGCCTTTCATCACACACACACACACACACACACACATACATCCGGACAATTTTTCTAAACCACTTTTTTCGATGTTTTAGACCATTCTGAAATAAAAATCTCGACAAAAATTTTTTTCATGAAAACAAAGCTTCCTCTATGAGGAAGCAAAATCTGTCTAGTTTGTCGTGGAGCGGTTAAATCTGATTTGATGTTGAATAAAATATTCCTAAGACATTGAAATGCTTTTATCTTCATTGTCATTCATGGTTTTTTTTTATTGAACTAGATTATTAATAAATAAAAATTTCATTTGCAAATAGAGAGCTCAATAGGAACCACGACTCGTAGCATTGCTGACGGTGAAAGTGGTTGTGGATACAAAGTGTTAATGCTGGTTGAGGATCAACAATAGCTCCTCGGGAGTTGAAAAAAGGAATGAAAAGAAAGTGGAGGAAGACAAAAAAATTGCGTCTTGTATTCTCCGGTAAAAGCGTGGCGACGGCGCTACCTCCTACACCTACAGAGCTGGAGAACACAACTTCTCGAAAGCGTTGTGTACCCACCACCACTACAACCACCCACACCAAAGAAATTCCGCGAAGTCCATGAGGCTTTTAACGACCTTACGAGCCACACCGAACTAAGGAGTTCAAGCGAGAAAGCTTACCTCTGTGTAGGGCGAGCTTAGCTCATGCCAGAGCGACTTGGGCAGGTTCTCCAGTCCCGGGAACGGTTTCCCACCTGTAAAGCAAACGTCACCTTGTTAGAAAAAGTACCACTCAGAATCCGCTGCTTTACTTTCTTATTTTTTTTTCTTTGCTCAGAATTCTTGTTGATTATTCCACCACAATTTATACTCTCGTGTACAGGTCACGCAATTATAAATATAATTAAATCTCAGAATTCAATGTCCTTCAACCGTTTTTAGCAGTACTAACTAAGGAGTTTGAAACCATGAAATGCAAGGCGCCAGTCAAAGTCGTTCAAGGCTGAACATTTCTTTAATCTCTGACTCGTACGCATGCGCAATCCAGTTTCATTATGCCATAGAGAGGAAAACGGTTTATTTCGGCCCGGCGGGGGTAATAATAATCATACTACACCTGTTTTCTCGTTATTGGTAAAAAATGAACAGTTTTTCCGCCCTTGTTGGAATGTTATTTTTTAGTGAAATTGGGAAAAAAGTTTGCTACACGGCAGTTCACCTCGGGTGATTACTGCATCATATCCTCGACAAAAATCACGTACTTCCCTCCCTTGTAGCATAATATATTATTTCCAACCCCGTATGACTCAATCTACAAAAAAGGATAAGTAGCATTGAAGGAGTGCGAGAACAAACGCGCTATTTCACTGAAAGAAAAATGTTGTATTTGTACCTATAAATAGTCGTTAAAAATTTAAAAAAAAACCTGAATTGTATTTTTTAAGTTGTAACAACTTTGGCCAACGTAAACGGATTTTTTTTTACGAAGCCTGCGAAATAGATCCTTGCAAATTGCTTTCCAATTATTTAACACATTGAACGAAGTTTATGAGAAAATATATTTATCAATTTTGGTTTCCCCGTGGAGGAAGTCAAATCTGATACACACACAAACACACAAGAAAAAAAACATTTCCCGAAAACAAAGTTTTCTCTATGAGGAAGCAATAGTTAATGAAACTATAAATATAGAAACATAAACTAAAAATTTCAGTGGGTGTCGGCAGATTGCAATGACCATATTTTTGGGCGAGCAACCATAACAAACCTCCAACAAGAGCTGTTGACTTTTTACTTATTGATGATAAATCCCATGAATTTAACGCGGTATAGTATGAAAAGTTAACCCTGCAAGTACGATTAAAAATATGCAATATGTGTTTGAGATACGATTTTAGGTTGGTTAATCCATCGTTTATCGTATTCATTTATAATTCATAGGAGTTTTACTATTTGGATATTAATACAACAAGAAACAAATATTAATTTAATACTCGAAAAACATGAGTGCAAATTCAGTCTTTATATGCTATTTAATTATGGTACGTCTAATTATGGTCTCACAGAAGCAATAGATTTTTAAAAGGCCAACCATAATTGGAGGTATGTTGTCCTCCCTTCCTTACTTCAATGGACTATGTACGGGAGCTAGTCGCTGGCACGCCAAGTTTTTTTTGTAGGTTGGTGATGGCTGAATGGACCAATCAAAACATAGTGAAGGTCCGTAGTCAATAAAACGGAAAAAGAAGAAGTTTTTTTTAGAGAGTTTTACTTGGCTAATATATTGAATTTGGCTTAATATTCTTGCAGGAAATTGTTGATTGCAAGGATTTATTTTGCAAGTCATTTTTTGTATGCAAGGTACTTTATATTGGGCAATGGCCATTTGCTGTCAAACTGTCATTTGGCACTGTGAAATTATTTATTGCGTGCGTTATGTTACTGAAAAGCTTTCAAAAGCTTTTAAAAGATCTAGGACAACATTCTATAATGTACAAATCGAAAAGCATAAAATGTCATATGCAAAACATCAATGAGCAATCAAACTGAAAGTAACGCGTATAATCGAAATCGGTGGCATTTTCATATGTCGAAGTGCTCTGTGATGACAATTAATTGGGAATTGTGTAAATAGTCGTAGTGTATGTTGAATTTTTTATATTGCGAGTGGAAATTATAAAAAATTTAAAACTTCCATAATTCTTGTTATGGATACATTGAGAGTTGTGTTTCAGAGTAATTTCTGCAGCGAAGACATTAAAAAATGTTAACAGTAAACTTCAAATTTTTAATCGTATTGATCGTTCAAATAAGTTCATCGCTTACAAAAATGCCTTTCACTGAATAACTAAAGTTTCTGCAAGAATTTTAGCATTTGGTATTTGAGGGAAAAATGCAAACAGCATTTTACAGCACCATCATTTGGCTCACGAGTTTACCAAATATCTATGCCTCTTGCTCTCTGTACAGGATCATGTTCAGAAAGGATTCGCACGCTATAGCGCGAATATAACCTTTCGTACTGTAGGTATACATACAGCGATAACCTGATAACCCTGAGAAGCTTTGCTAACGCTTTGGAAGCTACTATGAACCGCACTCGGTGAATCCGGCTAGAGTTCTGCAGTCGTCGCTTGCTCGTGGTTGCAGTTACCATACAGCAACTCTCCAGCACCCTCGAAAGACGTCCCTACACACGGAAAAGCAAACTTCTCGAGGGCAAGGAGCCTCGAATCACAGAGTCTGCCCGTTCGCTCGACGCTGCTTTTCTGAACGCCCTTATCAGACTCAGGCACACGCCCAGTCAGTATACTCGTTGGTTCTCAACGAACGACGCCCCACGACTCCTAACACTGCTGCACAACATCCTGAATACACCGATATTTAGTTAGAAACTTACACTCCATACCCTCGCTATAATCTTTATGCACTCCTCTACTTTACAGATAGTAGGAAAGCGTTATACAAACTGAGAAGAAAATAAAGCTACTTCATTTTAAATGCCATCCACTAAATTGTTGATATTTTAGAAGAGGAAGTAAGATCGAAATTGCTGATTTTCCTCATAAAATATCTCACTGGTTTATCTACTGATGTTATTTTAAAAAATATATTCTTTTGATTATTGAATTGTCCCATGCAGAAATTTCAGCAGGGATCCAGCTGGATCCTGCCTGGTATTCCCATCTTCCGGTCGGATTCCAGTCGGTCATCGGATCGGATTCCAGACATGGGATGTAACGCGCGGAAACTGGATTCCGATCGGGATCTCGAACTGGGATCCGATCCGATGGCTGACTGGATTCCAGCCATTAGATGGGCACACTGGGCTGGAATCACCTGTATCCTTATCGAAAGATGGGAATACCAACCTGATTCCAGCTGGATCCCTGTCGAAATTTCTGCATGCGCAGCGACGAGAACGCGTCTGGGGCACATGAATCGCACACGTTGGTACAATCACGCGAGTTAAGGAAAAGTTTTTCGTACGTGTATTCTACAACATTTTACTGCATAAAGGGTGAAGTAAAATTAGTTCCGGACAAATCGTTGAGTAATTGGAAGTCGATCCGGATTCTATTCAGAATCCAAATAAAACCCCTCTTAGGTTAACCCTAACAAATCCCGATGCACGGTAATACAGCTTGTCGTTCAGAATTGGGTACTGATCCGGATTCCATCCCGATTCTAAATAGGACGGCTCTCTTAGGGTAACCCTAGCAAATCCTAATTGATGATAAACTGTCATAGAGTGCGTAACCGGAAATCTATTTGGGATCTATTCGGATTCCAAGTTGGATAACCCATTTATGGAAACCCGAGCCAATCCCGACCAGGATCGAGTTTCAAACTGGGATGCCCAGATTGATTTCTACATAGGGTAGTATATACGATACAAGTATGGAAATTTTGTTTCAACGATGGTTAAAACAACGTCTGTGTATCTTTTTTCACTTATCTATCCATAACTGATAAAAGATTGAAACAAAAACCGAGATTTGAAAAACCGTTTTTAAAAACAAAAGGTGTGAAACAATATTTATCAAAATAAAAGTACTGATAGGGAAACAGAACCAAAGATTTAACAGTACCCAAAGGACTATTTGTGTCAGAATTCAACACCGGAAAACATACCATAGGGTAAAGTATAAAAGTGATTCGTTACCGCCAAACACTTGACAAGGGATTTTTCATTGGCAATGGAGGGTGAGGGTGAGAGCATTATGAGTTTGCGAGGTGACGAAAAATTCTTTTTCCGGACTAAGCGTGCGAAGAACACAGAGGGGGTCCGTGAGAACGATAAATTATGTCCTCCTCGAACGAGCAATAGTTGGTCGACAATCTTCAGCTATATCGGGCCATTTCACGTTCGATAACAGCAGAACTCTCACAGCAGAGTCTCACCAACACATGCCAATTGGGTACCCCATGTCGGTGGCGGTTCACACCGCTGACCTCGACGATAATTCATATCCCTGGTTCGTTTGTTCCACAAATAAGGGTAACTTTACCGGTGGGTGTCAAAACGTGAAGGTATTTTCGTTCGAGCGTAATATGAATTACGAGAGAGCCAGAGAGAGAAACGAAAAAGCTTTAGCTGCGTTAGCATAGTACGCGCCAAATTACCGGCAGACTAAAAACTGCTCTTACTGTTTTCGGTCCACGCGCTCCACCGCAGTACCCAAAATTCTCGTTCGAGTACTTTTTGGTTTTGAAAACAGTGCTACGAGGGCTTTCACTGTAGTATCTACCACACTCTGATGGTGTGCATGATGCACTTCGCGGATCGTTTCATTTTAATGCTAGTACCTAGGCTAACGTGGTGAACTGCGAACCATAAGAGCAGGCAGGCAGGAAGCATCCGCGATGTGCCACACAAGCGCAGCCTCGTTAATTCACAAATCTGGTCGCACCTTCTAGCCCAGAGCACTATGAGTCCTCGGATCCGAGTATACGCTGCAGCACGCGCGTACAAACCCCGGCGATTCTCGGGTTATACGTTTTAACGGTCCGCTGCCGGCCGCGATGCGGAAAATTCATGGCTATACTCTCGGGGAATGTATTATATCTAATAAAATACCACCCTACACAGACATCTCTAGTCCACAACATTTTTTCTAATTATTTTATGAAAATATACTGAGGGTAGAATAAATTGTCTTGTAAGGTTTATTAGATATTGTGATACAGCGTTTCTTTCAATATAAGAATGAAAAGTTTATGTTGGCACGTAAGTTGATTGTGAGAAAAGGAGTTTTCCTGGTAAAGTGACTTAGTGGGCACTTAGGACACACTGGCTGGGCGGAAATATACATTTTAATATACGCTTCATCATTGTACATCCTCATAGAGGAAGCTTTGTTCCCGTGAAATAAAATTTTTCATGTCGGATTTTATAAAACTGAATTATTCGACAAAGTCTGTACACTCGCTAGCTGTCACAATTTTTTGGCTAATGAGCTGAATAGTTCTTAACAAACAGAGCAATGTGAATGAGAGCTCGATAGGTACCACGCACGGAAAAAAAAGTTTGGTTGTGGCAACTACGTTTTCGATTTGCTGTACACAATATCTAAAAAATTAGTTGCCTCAACCATATCGAATAGTAACCTGGACTATTCACGATTAGTTCTCGATTGGATTAGTTAGGTTAACTAATCCAATCGTTGGGACTACCACTCGAATAGTTGGGACTACCATTCGAATCGTCGGTATTATCATTCGAATCGTTGGTATTACCATTTGAGTTGCTAGGGAAATAAAATAATCGATTGGTTGTGTCAACTCATTTCTTGGCTATGGCAACTAATCTTTTTTTCCGTGCGTCTCGTAGCATTGCTGACGGTGAAAGTGGTTGTGGATACAAAGTGTTAATGCTGGTTGAGGATCAACAATAGCTCCTCGGGAGTTGAAAAAAGGAATTAATAGGAATTATTCGAAAAAGTCTGTACACTCGCTAGCTGTCACAATTTTTTGGCTAATGAGCTGAATAGTTCTTAACAAAAAGAGCAATGTGAACGGACGCTAGGTATTGAACTTGAGCTAAATCTATGAAGCGGTTCGGATTTTACAGAATGTCGAATTTTCAAAAAAATTATGCTATCGTTCTAATTCAAGTCAAGTTTGACCAACCCAGCTCGAATTCTCTACAAGGACGAACTAATATCCAGCTGTCGTAAGTATTAAAGTTAGTCAAGATTTAGACTAGACTTTGAAAAATTGTGAAGGTTATGATATCTCATATTTGCCAAATTTTGAACTCGATGAATCGGTTTACTTTGAATTTTGAGACAATTGTTTTGGATATTTTTTCCTCTTCTTGACAAACTCGATTTTTTTAAACCTGTCCTGCATTTTTCATGAAGAATTCAAGATTCGTGATTAGTTTTTTTTTAAGCCTTAATTGTTTTATCGACCTGAACCATGTACCAAGAATGTATTCCAATTTCATGTCTGATTGATAGCAATGATGAATTATAGCTTCTGAAAACCATTCAAAATGCTCCCGGTCAATAAGAGTTAATAAAAAAGTATGTTTATTTTTTCTCAGTGCATGTGCAGTTGCATTTAATGAACCCAATCGAATAGGCAAATAGTAATCAAAACGAAAGCGCGCGAGGTCAATAAATTTCCCGCGATTGGTCTTGCATATAAAAAAGGTCATCTGTCTGACTTACAATAACTCCATTTATTCATTATGATTTGCAGAATATTCATGGAAAGTTTTGAGTTAAATACTAGTGCACACACAGAGAGAAGTTTAGGCAACTATTAAGTCATAACTGTAGATTTTTAGTCCATGTAACAATTTGAATAGTTATTTTAACTGATTTATTGGTTAAATTATCTACGTTATAGTTACTGTAACTAATTCTAAAGTTGGCTTAACATAATGTCCTAGTTACTTTAACAGTAAAGATATACTAAAATACAGCCTTAGGTATTTTTTTTAATAGTTATTGCAACGTTATTATTATAGTTCCAATGACCATTTCAAAATTGTTAAATAATTTCTCAAAGGATACTATGCTTGTGATTATGTTTTCTATGAATAGTACATAGCATCTATCGTTAAATTGTCAAAACTATATACTTTTTGTTACGACAACTATTATTAACTGCTGCATTGACTATAAATAATTAGTACACATAACTTTTTTTAAATAGCTGAGGTTGTATTTCACTATAAATTTATAGTTACCAGTATCTTTTTTTTCTCTCAGTGCAAGTTTATGTTCCTAGAGAACTAAATTTTAATTACACCAATCGCGTGTTGATTAAAATATCCATACTTTTCTTGAATTCTTTTTCACTATAGCTGTCTCCGAAAAAACCCAAATTCAAATAGATGTAACCCAGTAAACACGGGTATGTTACAGCAATGTTACAGTAATGTAACCCAATGTAACAAGTAACATCACTTGTAACTTACATGGAACTTACATGTAAGTTATTATTTCTCACTCAACAATGTTACCATGTTATGTAACGTGCGTTACGTAACCGTTACATTGCAGTTATGGTGCCCGCACGTTGCGTAATGTAACTGCTATATTGTACAATGTAACCGCAATTGAACAGCAATGTGACCGAAAGTTACCAGCAACGTCACCTGTAACTTACATGTAAGTTATTATTTCCCACTCAACAATGTTACCATGTTATGTAACATGCGTTACGTAACCGTTACATTTCAGGTATGTTGCCTGTACGGTGCGTAATGTTACTGATGCAAAGTAACGTAAAAGTTACAAAACTCCAACTTCGAAAGGTAACTTCACGTGCGGTTCTTTTATCGACTGAAAGTCCACAAAAGTCCCCCGGGTTGCGAAATGGCAACCCTTAGAAGGTCAAAAAAATTGCTGCTACAATTAAAAGTAGAACAAGCTATTGGCGAATAATGCCAACCAGTTAGGGCACCTCCGAAGGGTATCCCACTGTTTCTTTTAAACTGCGAAGTCGCTCAGTCTTATACACGCTAGGGTCAGGAATCGCTTGCGAGAAACTTTTGAGCCGTTAGCCACCTAGCGGACATAACATTCTGTATGAATATGTGACGTTCTTACAACGTTGCCACGTTACATAACTGTAACATAACTGAACTATCGCAGTTATCACAGTTACATTACAATCGTTACATACATGTTGCATTACAGTTACACACTTTCGTTATATATCTGTAACGTAAACTACGGCATATAACAGTTACATAACGTGCATGTTTACGATGTTACATATCCACTGTAATATGCATGTTACGTAAATGTTACATTCCCGTGCAACGTTTTTGCAATGTTGCCACGTGACATAACGGTACCATTGCCTTCCTGTCACAAAAGTGACGTCCCAATTGTTACCTGCACGTTGCGTTGCGGTTTCATAGCTGTTGTTATGCAACTGCAACGAGAATATGTCACATAACAGTAACATTACCTGCATATAACAAATGAAACATCACATGTTACTCCTACGTTACATAGCCGCAACATAACGCAAGCGTTACATTGTTACAATCACATGTAACTTCCAGGTTACATTGCTGTTCAATTACGTGTTTACTGGGAAATTTCTGGCATATTTCCTTAAGAAAATATACTACGTAAATGAAACTTTTATAAACCTCTCCTCGTGAAATATAATCCGAGTGTTTCAAGCTCCAAAAATCGCATGTTTTTTCTAGACACGAAAGCCAATATCTAATGAAACTTACAAAAAATTTTGCAATGAAAATTGTTAGCAGACCAATTAAGGCTACGTGGTCGTATTTTCAGCGGAGATTTCGCTTTAATGCGCGGTGATGTGCTGCGAGAAGCGCAGCACTAGAGAGTCCGTGGATTCTGTTAGTTCGGAGATAACAGAGCATGCACACCGCATCGTGCGAAGAGTTACTTCAGCGCGACGGGTGGTATTCATCCTCGGGCCGCCCGAGCTCGTTTTGTGATGCACATGCATATGCAGATGATGCAGCGGAGGCACGCGCACCAGCAAACGTGGACGATAGAAGAACGAAACCTACTCGTGTACTTGGCCACGCACACCTCTCAAAACCTCGCTTCGACCCGACCAGAGCTATAGTCATAATAACTGATGCTGATGGTCGGAGGTTGAGGCACCGTGGTACCGAGAGCGGGTGAAACTGAGCAAGCGCTCTCACCCCTACACTTTCAACAGTTCCCACTTCGTCAAAGTACATAGCAGTTTAGAAAGCGGCGATGTAGAAACGCATTTATGCCCCACGGCAAGGGCCTCAACACACTCTCACACTCTATGGCTTCTGTCGACTCTTGCAGTCGCTCGTGCCACTGCTACGATAACAATCCCACGAAAGCTGAGTTCCCTACTTTACGTACAATCCATCGTGGATATTATACATATATGTCTGTTATTTTTTTCCATGGAAGGGCACGAATAAGACCTATGAAGAAATCTATCTAGAAGTCCCAGTTTGCGACTCGATCCTGGTCCGGATTTACTTCGAGTCTTCCCACATGGGTTATTCAACTTGGAATCCAAATAGATCACGAATAGCCTCCCGGTCCCCGCACTGGATAACAGTTTTTCATCGAACAGGATATGCTATATGGAAAGAAAACAATGAATGTGACACACTTTTTTTTACAATGACTAGCAGCAGATGCGCTAACCATCAAACCGCGGTATTAAATTTTTGTTAGTGTACTGTGACTTTTACAGATTATTGTGGTTGAAATAACTTGCATTTTCGATATAAGAACTCGGGCCATGTTATTAATTTTGTGAATTGCTATTAGAAGCGGTGCGTGGATAGAAATTATACTACCATTACAATATCGTTTAAAATAAAATTAGATTGGATTTTCAGACCAAAAGTCGGATCTGTGAATTCTGAAATCAGGACCGACCAAAAGTGACTTTTTCAAAAATCATCGTAAAAAGGCTTGTAACCGGTATTTTCTAGGGTAGAATGTGCGACTTAAGAATGATTGTGACAACCTAAATTCGATATCTTGAAGAAAAAAAAATCTAGGTTCTTTATTTTGGATTTTCAGACCAAAAGTCGGATCTATGAATTCTGAAATCAGGACCGACCAAAAATGACTTTTTCAAAAATCATCGTAAAAAGGCTTGTAACCGGTATTTTCTGGGGTAGAATATGCGACTTAAGAATGATTGTGACGACCAAAATTCGATATTTTGAAGAAAAAAAAATCTAGGTTCTTTAAGTTGGATTTTCCGACCAAAAGTCGGATCTGTGAATTCTGAAATCAGAACCGACCAAAAGTGACTTTTTCAAAAATCATCGTAAAACGGCTTGTAACCGGTATTTTCTAGGGTAGAATATACGACTTAAGAATGATTGGGACGGCCAAAATTCGATATCTTAACGGAAACAAATTTAGGTTGCTCTTCCTACCGAAAGTCGAATCTGTGAATTCTGGAATCAGAAACGGACAAAAGGAAAAGGAAATGGGGCTCATAACACTGCTTTGATCAATAAAGCGGTTAATGCCGCTTCGTTTATTGTCAATATTCGTAATGCCAACTTGGATATTGCAGATATAAGTAATAATATAAGAATCATTAGTATTGGAAAGCCTTTCCCCTCCAATGTAGGGGAGCACATCCCAACACTCTAAAAACCAAGCGTGTTGTAAGTGTGTTGTTTCCTATCTTTTACATTGTGACGCGTTTTTACACACTTTCAAGCGTGTTAGCATTCACATGATAAATGATATCTGAAAGGAACACGCCTGTAAGTGTGTAAAAACTCGTCATAATGTAAAAGACAGGAAACAACGCACTTGCAACACGCTTAGTTTTTAGAGTGAATCCACTTACTTTTTTAAACAAAATTTCAATGCTTACCCTTAAGCGCACTATTCAGAGGAATTCCAGCGATAATTCCGGATCATATATTGAATAACTATAGGAATCCCTTTTCTCTTTGTAAGTTGCACGAATCAACCAAGTTACCAATCCAAGAGCCGATTCTATTGGCTAAAGAACTGTCCATGATCCCATCATCGGGATTTTCATTTTACGATCCTTCGTACCACAAAAGACCGTTAAAGTAACGATGGATAAAAGGATTTCCTTTGGACATCATAAAATCAATCGGCATTAGCATCACTGATGATCATAAATGGCACGTGGCGTCATTAATAGCAGACTCGTAACAGAAGCTCTCTGAAAATACACAGTGCTTTCATATATATAGGAAGAAAGTGACTCGATTCGCAGTTGACGTTATAGCGCGAAAGGTCTTGTAATAAAAAATGGTTCTCCGGAGGATTGAATCGTCAGTCAGAAAGGCGCGGAAGGTCAGGTCACGCTAGGCAGCAATTTCGAAGAGGGTTGACTTCGTGGGATATGTTGAGAGCGGGAAGCATCCAACGGGCGTTTGCAATGATGGCATAGGGTACCAGCCAAGAGAGGTAATTTTTCTCGATCAATTTCGACAACGCGGACGTGGCATCGTTCGTCATTCGTGAGTGTTGCCATGAAGCACCGAAGAAGCCTGTCTTCCGCGGCCCGGAAGTTCGTCGGGCCATTCGAGATGAGAGTAGCCGTCGCTCTTCGAGGCAGCGAGAGCAGAGTGAACTCAAGCAGCACCACAAGCAGCAGCAGTAGCCTCGGAGGAGCCAAGAGAGTCGTGAAGAAAATCGCAGTGGAATCTCGTATACGTGCAGACGTCGCTTATATATATATATATATCGTTGAAATGATTTTCTCTAGTTGATCGTTCTTCCGGGGACGGTCGTCCGGCTGCCGACGGGATAATCCTTGAGAAAATTTATCAGCGCGACTCTTTTCTGTGGGTTAGTGTGCTTACGAGCCGGCTAGAGAGGTCTTCTCTCTCGAGTTGAGGACCAATTTCGCGACAGTAGAAACCCCGTAACTCGAACGTGGTGAAGTACCGACTGAGAAGTGGAAACGACAGTGGGCGGGCAAGCGCCGTGACTGGGCTCCAAGGAAAATGACTAAGGGGAATAAAAAAACAAAAAGAGTAAGGTGTCGGATCTACTCGTACCGTGAGGAGGTTAAATTTAGACGGAGATGGATTAAATGCGGACGAAGTGTGTTAAACAGGAGCTCAAGGATACAAGGGGAAAAAAGATGAGAACCCTGCAAGGTCATAGAAAAGTAACGTATACTACAGCAGAGCGGAGACAAAACTCATCCAGTATTAGCACCGTTGAAACTAGGGTGCAGAGTTGCGGTAAGATTGTTAATGATGTTTCGGTCTATTTGACAGGATTTATGGGTTTTTAGCTTGATGCAAACGCAGTTAAGGACAGTGCTGGAATTTGTTTAAATCTTCTTACGTTATTGGCACATACAAAGGATGTAAATTGAGAAAATATCGCAAGCCAACAATCCAAAAGATAAAAACTTGATACAAGTACGTTTACATACAAATATACATACAAAAAGTTGGCAAATAAATTTAAAAAAACAAGTAAGGCACATTTTGTCAAGGGATAATAATATTTTGATCATAAGTGAAACCTAATAATCATGTTTTTATCTAAAGAAACACTTGCAAAAGTGAAACGACAACACGCGGAATGTTGCTTGAAGTGAATGCATCAACCTTCACATTTGTTCATCAGTGTAAGAAAGGTATTCAATTCTAAATTTTTACGGTAAATAAATTTTTAAGTGTCCTCGATTTAAAAAATAAAAAAGTATATTCAGGATATTTTAAATTTACTGTCACAAAAAATAGTACTTTCATTATCGGGGAAAACGTTGGCGCTCGCTTACACGGAAAGAAAAAAGTAGCTTAAGCGACCAATTTCAGCATTGTCTGTGCCGCGGTTTACTCACTGAAACCACATTGGAATCATACTCTCAACTATTTTCGATTGGTAGCAAAAAATAGTACGTACAACTACTTAGTTCCTGCAACTATCACCGTTGCTGTCCACTTTAAATGATTCGTTGCATCAACCCAACGGCGAGTTCGGGTTATAATGTCAGCTGATCATTGATACTAACTATTTCGGATGGTTGTCCCGACCGATTGATCAGTTATTACAACTAATTTTTTGTTTCAGTGTAAAGGTAAACTGACAATCACCCTTTTAAATTTTGCTTTCAAAAAACTGTGGTTGCAAGGATATTTGGTAAATGTCGTATGTAAAACATAGATTTGATCAACCGATTGATCAGTTATTACAACTAATTTTTTGTTTCAGTGTAACGGTAAACTGACGAACACCCTTTTAAATTTTACTTTCAACAAGCTGTGGTTGCAAGGATATTTGGTAAATGTCCTATGTAAAACTGTGTCTATGTGTAAAACATAGATTTGATTAATCGGACTTGTATAATAATACTTAACCGGAAATGTGAAATAAAAAAACAAAATGTTTATTTTTTTGTCCAAGAATTGATTATTACATAATTATGATTTGGTCTGAGACAAGTATTTAAAGTTACTTATGGTAACATGGAACGGAACAAATTGATAAACATCGCTTCATGGTGGTTATCAGAACTAGCACGAATATTTGGGTTCATCATAGCATTCTTCACATGCAAAATCGACACATAACGCTACATTTATTGGGTTACATGGTTTTTTTACGTGTCCTTACTTTGTATACTGGCATCAACGACCGGCTGAAGAAGATTAATGACCACCGCGGCCATCAAGGCCGGCATAGTTCTCAGCGTCATAGTCGATCCTCAACTCATCCTTGTCTTCCAAATGTACGTCTCGCTCTTCCGTAACTTTGCAGATCTGTAACGTCAAAACGGACACAAAAAAATGTTAGAATAAATCGTGTGATACAAAAAAAAGAACATTTCAATTTATTAAATGAAGGAATTTTGGTGCAGTAATTAATGAGTCTGTAGCGTAGCAATGCAAACCTGAAGAACCGGCGGACATGATATCATAACCTAGTTATTCTGTTTTGCACACATTGGTATGCATAGCAATTAACAGGTGAAGTACACGTCGAGACTGACAGACAGACAGAGTATTGACACGCACTAACCCCGAAACAGCCAGAATAGAACGACATACCCAGTGGCAACAGACTATATCCGCTTTGACACAGGGCGCCGAGTATATACTCTCTGTGGAATACAGTTTTGGATAATTAATTGAACAACTGCGTTGCCTGTCAAACTACTCTCTCAACTAGTTCAGCTCAAGTGGGCATACCAGGCATTCCTGTATAGTTAACTTCAAAGGAAGTCGACAAACCGTCTGCATCTGTCCACTGTAATCAGGTTCACACCACGAGGGCATTCAACGGTGCTTGACAAGAACGATTTTCGTCATTAGATAAAGTGGTCGGGTTTTCACAGTCAAACGAATTTTGGAATAAAAAAACATTTGGTAGATACAACTTTTTGTTGAATAAAAAAAGGTAATCAACGTCATGATACGGATCAGTTTATAAATAAGAATAAGTCATGTTGAATTAATTCTAATACAATAAATAAAATATTAATGCATGTGCATTCATATTTTATTTATGCACATGCATTAATATAAAAAAGCATTTGGTAGATACAACTTTTTGTTGAATAAAAAAAGGTAATCAACATTTTTCACTACCGAAACTGCAATATTTAATTTATAATGTCATGATTCAGATGAATTTATAAATAAAAATAAGTTATGTTGAATTAATTCTAATTCAATAAATAAAATATTAATGCATGTGCATATTTAGATTCAACCGTATATTGTCACCTTTTCCCTTCGCTCGTCTTTTTTCCTTGTCAATAACGCACCGAACGTCGTTTGCAAAACATTTTTTTCAATCAAGAAAGTGTTCAGTTTAAAAGCATTTGATCTCCGTAACTTTCGCAAGAATGGTAGTGTATTTCCCGGAGATTTATGCAGTCTATCCCAGGCTATTTACGACCATGAGCGCGGATATTTAAATAAGCACATTGGAAGGAAAAAAAAACAAAGCGAAGGACGATGCAGAATTTAATAACTTGAGTTCACTCCAGGCGATGAATCAATCTGGCTAAAGAATACTTTCCTAAAAAAGTAAATAAAAAGATTGAAGACGTAAAGAAATATTGGCAGGAACCGGAATTTCCTTACGATCCTATACCCACGTCACGTGTAGTCGTTCAACACCATACTGTCCGCACCGCGTTACAGTTATACAGGAGTATCTAACAATAAACAGTATACGTCGCCCAAGGCTCGCATTCAACGCCATCATCCTCACTTTTTTTTTACGACGAAGTCTCCCTTTTTGCTATATCTTTCTCTGTCTCTGCCCCAGAGCCCCTTTACGATCACTTGCCAGGTGTCAGTGAAATATGTCACTGCGAATCCGCAGAGAACCTACGCAGTTGCAAACTTATTTTCAACGGTGACACAGAAATACTCTCATACACATTTTCTAGGTTGCAGAATAGTATACCCAGTGCCGTCCTATACTCACATAACTATAGTATACTTTCGTCGACCCAAGCGGACCTTTCTCTCCGTGCCACGAATCGAGGATATCACTCAGCGGAGCGTTCGCAGTAGTAAAGTCTGCGCTATGGTCCGCCGGCAATTGCTAGAGCAGCAGAGAAGCAGCAGAAGGCCGCACACGTCACTGTGACAAATCAGTCCTCGTCGTCGCCGTACCAAAGTCAAACAAAACTACGTTACCACGAAATTTCAACTGATTCAATTTAGCAGTTAGGTTAGAGGAACAACAGAAACCAACGTGCTGGAGGAAAGGAAGAATACAAAAAAAAAAAAAACGTGACGAAAGATTGGAGGCAGACAAAAAGTGGAAACAATAGACCACCGACTTTTTCCTGTACTCTTTTTGCTGTTTTTTTTAACAGTGAGTGCAGACGCTCGATTGGTTCGTGCAGCTCCTTAATGAAGGAACATCGCGACCTCCCGCTGTAACGAAGTTCAGGCACGAACTAGAACTTTGGAGTTTTTGATTGTATACACTGAGAAAAGAGAGTCATTGCTCGATCTGGTGGACATAGACTTTCAAGTAAGTTTGTGGTCAGCAAAACTAAAACTGTTCTGACCTCACCACAAACATGTGTTTGTCGGCTGAATGACCGCACACGAAAATAAAATATATGTAACATATACAACGTTGTTTGCCGGTTGAACGATATAAATATCGGTTACATATATTATCTATGTGTTCGACATACCCATGCAGAAATTTCGGCAGGGATCCAACTGGATCCTGCGTGGTATTCCCATCTTCCGGTCGGATTCCAGTCGGTCATCGGATCGGATTCCAGACATGGGATGTAACGCGCGGAAACTGGATTCCGATCGGGATCTCGAACTGGGATCCGATCCGATAGCTGACTGGATTCCAGCCATTAGATGGGCATACTAGACTGGAATCACCTGCATCCTTGTCGAAAGATGGGAATACCAACCTGATTCCAGCTGGATCCCTGTCGAAATTTCTGCATGAGCAGCGACGAGAACGCGTTTGGGGCACATGAATCGCACACGTCGGTACAATCACGCGAGTTAAGGAAAAGTTTTTCGTACGTGTATTCTACAACATTTTACTGCATAAAGGGTGAAGTAAAATTAGTTTCGGACAAATCGTTGAGTAATTGGAAGACGATCCGGATTCTATTCAGAATCCAAATAAAACCCCTCTTAGGGTAACCCTAACAAATCCCGATGCACGGTAATACAGCTTGTCGTTCAGAATTGGGTACCGATCCGGAATCCATCCCGATTCTAAATAGGACGGCTCTCTTAGAGTAACCCTAGCAAATCCTAATCGCTGATAAACTGTCATCGAGTGCGTAACCGGAAATCTATTTGGGATCTATTCGGATTCCAAGTTGGATAACCCATTTATAGAAACCCGAGCCAATCCCGACCAGAATCGAGTTTCAAACTGAGATGCCTAGACTGATTTCTACATGGGTATTTGTTACATATGTTCTCAAAGATATATGAGAAATATACGCAAAATATACAATTTTTTGTTGTACATATATCTTGATATCATTCATATTTTTTTCATGTGAGACGATTGAACAAACCGAAAAATTCGTTGGTCTAACTGAATATTTATTTGCGTCACCCACTACACAATAAATCTACTTTTATTGAATATTTAGTGAATAATGGGTAACCAACGCATTACTTTAATTTTATTTGCCAATTCGTTTACATACATAATTTGTTATTAATTATTTTGTTCATATTTGTTATTAATTAGTAAATACGGCGTAATTAGTGAGAAAATATATACAGGGTAATAATTCAAAGGCAGTCATCCGCTCATTTTAATTTAGTGGTCGCGGCGGCCATCTTAGAATTATCACCCTACGAATATGTTCTACAAAATATATCGATATTGTATAGAGATACTTTGAATAAATAAAAAAGGGCTTTTGATGAAACTTCAATTTAAATCGAACCAACATCGAAGCACAAGTTCACAATTTCTTGTTTCAATAGCCCACAATTTATTATTTTTCATTTTACTTCCCAACCCCTTCAATATGAAGAATATTTTCTCGTTGTTTTTCTATTAAAATTTTATACATTTTCCTACCAGTACAAACGTGATATATCAACAAAAAAAACGATCTACGAAATAAATCACCATTTTCAGTAAAACCGAAAGTAACCAGATATTGCAACCAGAGTTGTAAATGCTTAATACTTATAGAAATAATGATGATGATACGATCAGCTCTATAATTATGATTTTATAACAATAACATGTAGCGATTGTAATATGATGATTAAACTTTGGAATGGCTGAAAAATTATTATTTTTCAATAAAAATTCACGGTAATCCTTTTGAAAAAATGGAAAAAAATAAGTAATGCATTACTTATTCCTTCCATTTTTTCCACTATTTCTTGCAATATTAAATCGAAAATTAGTATTTTTTTCAGCTATTCAAATGTTTAAACTTTATTTTATAATCACTACATATTATTATTATGAAATCATAATTACAAAACAAATTGTACTGTAAACTATATATCATGAATTACAACTCTGATTGCAACTCGGATCTGCCATCACATATCGACCAGATTGAATAAAGCAACCAATATCTATACTGAAAACAAAAAAAATCGGAAAACTAATAAAATAAAAACAGACTACATTTTTTTAAAAATAATTTAATTTTTTTCAAATAAATTCTTTGTTCGGTACATTTATTTGTTTTTATTATTCAAATGAAATTGTCCTATCCCTTTTCTGCAGCACCCGAAATTAGGGTAAAGACTACCGATCGACCGTTTTCTTCGAATATCCGTTGCTGTCGATTAGAGACGAGAAACCTCGAATTATTTTAAACTGTCAATCGCGTTCAGTCGCGGCTCTTGAAATTGTCCTTTTTCGCTGTTTTTGTATTCAGAATTGTGCACCATGCAACAGCTCACGCAATTTGCGTAGCCATCATTTTGCGCTCTATGTGTACTCTGTAAACGAGTTTGCATAGATCGAACGAAGTGAAGGAGTGAGAGATGGACGGGAAAGTGGTGAAGTGGAAGGGGGTGGTAGAAAAACAGCCTTTGACCGATTCTCAGTCGGACTCGATGCGTCCCAGTACTATGTTATGGTTCAAAAGTGATTGGAGCCTCGGTGCCAGAAAGAATCGACTTTCTGAACGAGAAAAAGCGACAGAACTCACCCCGTTGCACTTTTCCACCTTTACGAATGAATGAGAATTACGAGTGATGGAAAAGATTGGAAATAATGGAAATAGAAAAGCGAACGAAGTCGTACAAGTCCGCCTGAAACGCCTCGGCTACGTCAATTCGGAAAATGAATAGTTGAATTAACGAGGAGTAACTTTAAACTACAACCGAATCCGATTCAGAACCTTTTATCATTCAACAGCACCGATTTATCTGCATTTGAAATTAGTTTATCAGAAATATCTCGTGTTAATCTCTCATGAATTTTTCTAAAGCTAGATTATGTCCATTCGATTATTTCGGCATATACAGCATTCTCTGTCAATTCAGCCACTTTTTTTTCGACCCTCTCCGATTTGCCCTGTAATTGGTTACATGAATGTACCACTAAAAGACACTCTATGTGAATTTTTTCAGATTTTTTAAAATAATTTTTCAGAAAATGTTTTTTTTAATCAAGTGCAAATATCTCAGAATTTTGAAGTTACTGAAAAAAAAATGTCAGCACATAAAAATTGTCGTTTATTGTTAGCTTTCGAGCGGAATATTCCAAATAATTGTCACGTTCCTGTGAGTATGATTTTTTCCGAAAAATGGAGGAATTATTTTTTAATTAAAAAAACGATATTTTTTTTACTGAAAAAATTACAGAGCATTGCTACATGTCTTTTAGAATGTCTTCTAGTGGTACATTCATATAATCAACGACAGGACAAGTCGGAGAGAGTCGAAAAAAAAGTGGCTGAATTGACAGAGAATACTTCATATATTGCTTTATCCGCGTAAAAAATTTGGTAAATTTCACAAGCATTTCATTAGAAATACATAATAATTTTTTTATTTTGTGAAAGAAAAACGTGTTTGCATGAAAATATTTTAAAGACTTTCTTTTTTCTTCAAAAGTGCCATTTTTCAGAAATTTCATTCAGAAAAATGTCTAACACTCGAGAAATTTTTTTTTGTCACCGCAAGAACGTCTTGACCGTTAAAAAGTTCATATATTTTTCTACCAAAAAGTATTCATGTTTCAATTCCAAAAAACACCTCATAATAACCCGACCGTATGTGTCAACTTTTCGCCTTTTTACCAACAGACTTTACCTCAGCTACACTATAATGTTGACAAACATTTTTTTCGAAATATAATTGCGACCTATTCGTTTTTTTTAATGAAATAATGGTCCTTATAATAAAATCAATAAATATTTGTTATATAATTTATTATGACGTAACTCATTTAGTTTTTGTTTCTCGTGATAATTCGGATTATAATATAAAGCATTTATGTTATTATCATTACAAAAAGTATTTATTTTATCAACCTAGCAAAGCATTTATCACTGGAAGTATCCCCTACGAGGATACCGGACATGTTAAACGATCACAAAATTGTGGGACACGTGTCATACTAGCCGCAGGGCTGAATATATTTTTAACAAATCGGTGTAGTCGAGAAGGGTAGCGAAAAATTTTGTGAATTTCAATAAATAGTGGAGAAAAAAACACGAACGCTTTAGACCGGAGTGCCTGCGGTAGCAGCAGCGTAGTGTCGTAAACGTGTCGAGAACAGTCGGTGCTTGCGGCCGGAGAAATATCCCATTCTCATTTACCTCCGTTTTGGCTTACTTTACAGTGTGGTTTATTGACTATGTTAATTCGTTTTTAATATTCATGGTGCACGGCACATTTCTCTCAATTGCGTGAAATGTGAAATACTTCGGAGCGAACAATGACAATCATTGTTACATTTTCATGAAAACGAGAAGCAAATATCAGGCATTATCGAGATATAGTAACTCCGTGGAACGGACAGGAATACACGAAATTAACAATCCACTTTATCAAAGTGTACTCCCTGTTTCATCGACGTTTCACGAATTTTCGGTGCCGCGGGACGATGCGAAATGGGTAAAATAGTATATTATCGTAGAAACCCGCGGTCACATTGGTCTGGCAAGCTCACAGACACGCGTGCACGCTGAATAGAAAGAACAGGCCCGTAGATAAGCAGTATGGCACAGTAGATGAGGTACGTTATAGATCAGGCACAGGCGCAGGCCTGGCTTGGCTGGGAACAGTTTTATATTTTCGGAGAAAATACGACCGGGTCGTCGGGCAACGATGCGTGCCAACCTTGTAAAAATAGGAGACCCGGGCGAACGCGGTGGATACGAGAGAAACATTTTTCAAACGATATTTCAAGAGGTATTCGAGGATTTACCTTCGACTCCAACACAAAGTTGGATCGGCTCGATTTTTTATTTTTTTAAACTAATACAGTAGTTCTTTTAACGTTTTATGAATTTACAAAAGAATTACATTCTTGTTTGATTCACACCAATTGAATTTGCATTGATGAATTCGACATGGAGTGTCGGATATGAAGGAAAATATGATCGATAGACGCGAGGAATCCCAATGGTGGATTTTAGCCTAAGCACTCTAAGCTAGTGCCTAGGGGTGTCAAGTGTCCAGGTACGTCGAACCATAAGACAATTTTTTGAAATTGAGAAAATTAAAAAAATTGTCGCAGAAAAAAATAATTCTGTGGGTATTCGAAGTGAGGTACAAGGTTTTTAAGGATGTAGGAGCGCGATGGGGTGCTCAACTTCCTGAAAAGTGAGAATTCGGAGAGAAATTCGAACACTTCTCGATGGAATAAAAATCTGAAAAAAATCAAGCATACAAAAGGTGCGGAAAAGATTAATTTTGCATATTAATAATTGCAAAATGTTATTAACAAATAGGTGAAAAAAAAATTGTTCAACAAATTATCCGTCAACCTAACTTTTTTTTCGAATGAAAATGATTCGTTAATTTTTCTAAATACGTATGAATTTTTTCATAATTTTTTCTAATCATCAAAATTTCGTTTTTTTGGAATTGATTTTTTTTTCAATGTACGTTAAGTCGCGAATTTTTCATATGTGCTAGTCACAAAACCACCCATTACACGCAAGAAGTTTCGAAACGATTGATAAAATAGATTCGCGAATACAGCTCATGCAAGAAAAAAAACCGCAATTTTCAAACATTAGACAAAATTCTGAAAAAATTCATACGTATTCAGAAAATTTAAAGAATCATTTTCATTCGAAAAAAAAGTTATGTCGACAGATAATTTGTTGAACAATTTTTCTTTTACCTATTTGTTAATAACATTTTGCAATTATTAATATGCAAAATTAATCTTTTCCGCATCTTTTGTATGCTTGATTTTTTTCAGATTTTTATTCCATCGAGAAGTGTTCGAATTTCTCTCTGAATTCTCACTTTTCAGGAAGTTGAGCACCCCATCGCGCTCCTACATCCTTAAAACAGAATACTTTTATTAACGATTTTTTTCTTAAAAAATGTCAATGTTTTGTTCGTTGATAATCAATAAAGATGCAAAGGTTTTGACATGTAGCAGTTTTTGTGATGTTATTGGGACATTAATCGATGGCTCGTTTAGGGCACCACGATATCTAAATCCGATACTGGCAAGGAGTATGTTGAGTTACAAGGTTAAGAACGCATCGAATCAATCGAATAACCAGAAAAAAGTGGATGGTTGAGAGACCATTCAGGACTCTCACACGCTGGCCTGAAACGTGAAAGTGGCTCACTTACTTAAATCTGGGGTTTATCGTGCTCGAAACGAGAAACGAATGCTAGCTGCGAAAACCACTACGACGTTCTTTCTTGTGCATCCACTGACGCAACCATTGCACACGATCTCAAACCCAGCATCCTGCCTCCTTGCCGACTAGATACTCATATTTTTCCAAGGTGACACTAAATCCTTAATCCAAGAATGTCAACAGCTTTTGAGCCGATTGCTGCACAAATCCAACTTTACACGATTAGGTGTGCACCTTTTTTTCTACATTGTGACAGGATAATAATTTCGTCCACTCTTTCCTCGACGTCAACGCTCAACCCGACTCCTCGAGCGTTCGTCGGAAATATTATTTTCAAACGTATATTATTGCCGCTAATTTCGACCATGATTTGACGATATATATCGACAAGTTATGGTCGAACCTTACCGTCTCCCGAGAGAGACCACTGCGTATCTGTATACTCGTCACACGAGACCGAATGAGACGACGCAAGAGCTGACCACGCAAGTGCGTCATATCGACATAAAATCGACCGTGATATTTGTCTAATCGCGCATCACGTACGCCGGCCGGTTAACGAGCCGGCACCGAAAATCACTTTGTCGCCGGACCTTAGAGAGGTCAGACAAGCGAAAAGTCAGCCTTCGAGGAGTCAACGCTTTCTATTATTGTAACGAAAATCTCGACGACGTTGTCGAATTATATTAAAGTCTACTAAGAAATTGTCATATCGTCGAAAGTTATTGATCGTCAAAGGATTGCTTCCCAAGAAATTGGATTATTATTGTCAAACAGACGATTCTAAATTGTCAAATAAAAACTCTAGTAGAAGTATTTTCATATAAGTTTTTGAATCTCTCTATATTATAAAAAGATCTCGCCGCCGCCGCCGTGTCAGGAATCGAGGGAATTTAGGGACTTAGGAAAATTCGGACCATCAAAAGCCCGAATTTAGGGACTTAGGAAAATTCGGACCATCAAAAGCTCGAATTTAGGGACTTAGGAAAATTCGGACCATCAAAAGCCCGAATTTAGGGACTTAGGAAAATTCGGGCCGTCAAAAGCCCGAATTTAGGGACTTGGAAAAATTCGAGCCGTCAAAAGACAAAATTTAGGACTTAGAAAAATTCGGGCTGTCAAAAGCCCAAATTTAGGGACTTAGAAAAATTCGGACTGTCAAAAGCCCAAATTTAGGGACTTAGAAAACTTCGGGCCGTCAAAAGCCGAAATTTAGGGACTTAGAAAAATTCGAGCCGTCAAAAGTCAAAATTTTTCATGTCAAAAGTGAAAAATTGTTGGGTGGAGGGCAACCTTGGGGGGGAACCCTTGGATGGGGGGCACTTTTGGGTGGGCGGCACTTTTTTTGAGGGAGATTTTATTGTCAATAAAATCCTAGTAATTATATATCTTTGCCTTGAAAATATTGCTTATTGTTTCCATTCCTTATAAATCCAATTACGTTTCCAATCATCCAATTACCCACCCTGCAATTAGCCGGACATAAGAAGTAAATAAATAGAGATAAAAGATAGTTTATCAGTTTCCTCAAAACGAATTGGCGCCCAGAATTTATACAAAAGAAAGTATTATAAAACTCAGAGCCCTGGCAGCCACTGATCATGGCCGCGCCAGGTGGAATATTTTTCTCAAAGAACAGAAGACTATTCTTTCTCAACATACGTCCCGAAAGTTATTGATGAATGATCTATGCGTTATTCTCGTGTAGAATTTTAAATATGTGCTTCGAATGGGTGGTCTAACTTTTACAGGTGCATTGCTAGCATCTATCAACAAATTTATTGCCATCATAAAAAAATCTCAAAGTTCTTGATTTTTTTAAATTGCAAAAACAAAAACTCAAAGTGGTAGCCTTCGAAGTACCCTTTTTCACAGTTAAAAAAAAGAGCCGATTTCAATAGAAAATGACGAAATACCATTTTCTTTTTCAAATTGAACCTATATTTTTATATGCATTAAAGTGTGGAAGAAATACATATTCTCTCATTGTTGCTCATATCTTTTGCTTTTTTTAAATATTTTACTTATCGTCCGTTTTTTGTTGCCTTCGCTTTGCTGAATTCATGGTATGTACAACTTCGTGGTGACGAACAAAGTATTGCAGGGAAAAAAGGTGTACAACTACTCGTGTGGAAACGGATTCTGTAAAATAAGATAGGGGACTTATTTTACATTCGATATATATGTGCAGTTTTCCCTGTATGTGCGTTTCCTTAAATTAAAATTTTTGATTTACAGAATCAAACGCAATGCAAAAACGTGTGCAAATGCAATAAAATCGAATCCTCGATCTACCGATCCAAGGGTCGGTTTGATATGAGAAAGTAAACGGCATTCTTCCAATAACGTTTAATCATATTTTATCGTGTTAACCCTTTATAAGTCACAACGCCCGAAACCGTACCGAAACGGGACGAACGGACGCGAAGTGGGGACAACGCGTTGCTACGGTATCGCCTAAGAGCCCATGTAGATCAGTCTGGGCATCCCAGTTTGAAACTCGATCCTGGTCCGGATTGGTTCGGGTTTCCATAAATGGGTTATCCAACTTGGAATCCGAATAGATCCCAAATAGATTTCCGGTTACGCACTCGATGACAGTTTATCATCGATTAGGATTTGCTAGGGTTACCCTAAGAGAGCCATCCTATTTAGAATCGGGATGGATTCCGGATCGGGACCCAATTCTGAACGACGAAATGTATTACCGTGCATCGGGATTTGTCAGGGTTACGCTAAGAGGGATTCTATCTGGAATCTGAATAGAATCTGGATCGTCTTCCCATTACTCAACGATTTGTCCGGAACTAATTTTACTTCACCCTTTATGCAGTAAAATGTTGTAGAATACACGTACGAAAGACATTTCCTTAACTCGCGTGATTGTAACAACGTGTGCGGTTCATGTGCCGCAGACGCGTTCTCGCCGCTGCCCATGCAGAAATTTCAACAGGGATCCAGCTGGAATCAGCTTGGTATTCCCATCTTTCGACAAGGATCCAGGTGGATCCAGCCTAGTATGCCCATCTGATAGCTGGAATCCAGTCAGCCATCGGATCGGATCCCAGTTCGAGATCCCGATCGGAATCCAGTTTCCGCGCGTTACATCCCATATCTGGAAACCGATCCGATGACCGACTGGAATCCGACCGGAAGATGGGAATACCAGGCAGGATCCAGCTGGATCCCTGCCGAAATTTCTGCATGGGAGTCGGGATAGAAGTGTGACTTATAAAGGTTTAATATACCGAAAAACTACTTCCTTAGCCACTGCAGACCGATTTGAACTGAGCTTTTTGCAAAAAATTCATTATCCCTGGCAATATAAGCATGCAAACATTTGACACAATTGCTCTACGAAAAGCAATCCCCACAGTAATATGCAAATATGTTCTCAGTCCATAATTTCACCCGATGGTTAGCATTTGCCTTTCATTACGCGAAGCGATCCTGTGTTTGCTGTTGCGTCGCTGAAGCGTCCACCGGACTGCGTAAAGTGTTCGCTATGCCCACTTGGATTGCTTCGCATTTGCAGCTACCGTGTATATCAACGATGTAATTACGCTACAAAATGGAATGCGAATTTGTAAAAAAAAAAAATCGCTAATAAGTCTCAAGAAAATCGACATTCCTTTCCCCGAATAATTGATATCTATTTATTGTTAGGCATTATCGCATGGCGCTCAGTCTGGAGGTGGCCAATTCCTTGCATTGAACCACGAAATTCGATAAAACGAAATTCCCATTTAAATGCTTCAACTGCATTGTGTATTCCGACATCAACTCTCGCAACCAACCGGAGCAAACGATGGGTGGTGCAATTGGTGTAATGGAGGGATGCGACGAGACGAATAGAGGAACAGAGAGGACGAGGGGAGAAAAGAGAGGGGGTTTGCCTCGTTTTCCGAGTGTAATTCCGTTAAGTCACTCAATACGTACGCGAAGCGTGACCGTGGAGTATACACTGTTCGTAATTCCGGGAGAGACGCCAATGCGGCTTCTGTCGTGTTCTCCCGGTGGAGCGGACGGTCGTCTGTTCGCTACAGAAGCTCGCCCGGGCCACTCCTACTCTATTTGTTCGATTTTCGGGAACCTCCGAGCAACCTTCCAGCCTTCCATACAGCAGCAGCACCACCAACAGACGGCAACCACGACCACCGCGACGGTGTCGCGAGCTTTCCCCTTTATTTACGCGGGCGCCCAGTTGGTGGTCGCGTATGCCCAACCACTTAGTCCCAGCGGCTAGTGACCTCCAGTGCCCTGCTGCTGTCTCGGTCACCGCAGAGAAAAAGAAACGATTTTCCTCTCGAGTTACCCGCAACACTCTGCCAGAAACTAACCTATAGAGCCAACCAGTAGCTTTGCCGACCGTTATCGCAGGAGCCCGCAAATTTAGCTTACTAACTTGGGGAAATTGTCGTAACTATCGTCTTGGTGACTATCAAGTCTCAATTATTAATTGTTTATCTGAAGAACTATTTTTTAGTAACACTAGCAATTTATGGTGGCTCGCATTCGTACACTCACAGATTGGTTAATTTATAATTAGGCTTGGAGAATTTTAAGAATAAAAAAGAAGCGATTTTCCTCTCAATTTACCCGCAACACTCTGCTAGAAACTAACCTATAGAGCCAACCAGTAGCTTTGCCGACCGTTATCGCAGTTATTGTCGTAACTATCGTCTCGGTAACTATTGAGTCTCAATTATTAATTGTTTACCTGAAGAACTATTTTTTAGTAACACTAGCAATTTATGGTGGCTCACGCGCTTCGTACACTCGCAGTTTGGTTAATTTATAATTAGGCTTGGGGAATTTTAAGAATAAAAAGAAGCGATTTTCCTCTCGATTTACCCGCAATGCTCTGCCAAAAAGTAACTTATAGAGTCAACCAGTAGGTTTGCCGGCCATTATCGCAAGAGCCCACAAATTTAGCTTACTGACTTGGGGAAATTATCGTAACTATCGTATCGGTGACTATCAAGTCGCAATTATTAATTGTTTATCTGAGGAAATGTTTTTTAGTTACACGAGCTATTTACGGTGGCTCGCGCGCTTCGTACACTCGCAGTTCGTTTAATTTATAATTAGGCTTGGGGAATTTTAAGAATAAAAAAGAAGCGACTTTCTTCTCGATCTACCCGCAACACTCTGCCAGAAACTAACCTACAGAGCCAGCCAATAGCTTTGTCGAACGTTATCGCAGCAGCCCGCAAGTTTAGATTACTAACTTGGGGAAAATGTAACTATCGTCTCGGTGACTATCGAGTCTCAATTATTAATTGTTTATCTGAGGAACTGTTTTTTAGTAACACTAGCAATTTTTGGTGGGTCGCGCGCGTCGTGCACTCGCAGTTTGGTTAGTTTATAATTAGGCTTGGGTAGTGATGTGACAAGAACCGAGAATTTCGACCATCTCGATCGATCTCGATCGACTGACAGGATGTTCACGTACCCGTGCAGAAATTAGTTCGGGCAGCCGCGATTAAATAAGGGGCCTTTTTAGGTATAAACGTGGCATCCACAATAGGGAATCTACTCTAGAACCCGACTAGGCTCAACAGAGGCGGCGACGACAAACTTCGGGGCCTAATCAGGTTTAAATGTGGAACCCTCACTAGGGTCGCCCATATTGAGCCTCTAAAGGCCCCGTACTTCAAGCGTGACTAGCCTAGTAGGGCCCCTAATAGAACTGGGGCAATCTAGAAAGCGCCAAGTTGGAGCTCCAACTATATTTCTGCACGGGTACTTTCTCGACTCGAAAAATCTTGCACTGACAAGCGAGATCAATCGAGAATCTCGTGTCTTGAGGATTATACGACATTACAGCTACAATATGCAATATAATCATTTTTAACAATCTGTGTGTTCTAAACAGAAACTTAAAATCTGATTTATTTGTTAAGCAAAAAATAGAGTCACAGTGCGTCTCACCTCTTATTCTTTGCTCTCTTTCTCTCTTGGAAGCACATGTTGAAATAGTTTTGTTCACACTTTTAGGTATAACAGAGTTGTCATGAGTGAGGTTAAAGGTGCAAAGATCAATTGTGGAAATCTGATTTCGCCCGGAAATCCGGTTTCCGTTCCATGATCTTCTGTGTGTTTTTTTATTTGGTCCGGCGATGAACGCAGTCATTACCGTTTTAAGCTTTCGTTTTCCATTAATCTAAGAATCATGAAGAATAGACAGCTGATGACAACTGAGGCTTCTCGAGATTCAAGACAAGTTCAAGGGAGAGTCTTGAACTTCGAGCAGCTCGACGAAACAAAATCGAGGCGAGAAAATATCTCACTCGAAAATTCAAGAAGTACATCACGATTTTGTTATTTTCTCGTCTTGTCTCGCTCATCGCATTACTAGGCTTGGGAAATTTAAGAATAAAGAGTACCTGGACGTATAACGAAATATCCGTGTAGAAATTATGTTAGATATCTCTATTTTCCGCTCAAGATCGCATCGGACATCCGATTATATCCGTATAGGTATATATAACGATTGTAAATTAAGTTCCCATCGGATGATCTGACGGAATCTTGATAAGATATCCTTACGGATTCCTATTAGGATATACTCGGATGATTTATTCTATCCTGAATTGATTATAGACATTCTATCTCGAATCCATTTACATATCGAACTCAATGACCGTGCGGGGACACGAAAACGTGTTCGATATTGATTGATTTTTTAAAACTTTCATTTGAATCTCTTGTATTGTGTTTTGCAAAGGAAAACGGAGTCAATGAACCTTTCTGTAATTTTAATATACGTTAATCTGCATTTAATTGATGTCTTATTAATAATAAAAATCAACAAATGATTTTTTTTGTGAATTCTGTTATTGAATTCCCACTGCTTTTACAAAAATATCATTAAATCTGCAATATTCGTATACGAATCTGATTCCTTTATTACATTCTGAAATTAATATGTTCGGTATTGAAAAGTTCATGATCTGCATATGAAAATAATCGTGCTTTGAAACGAAAAAAGTAATTTATGACGATTGTTTTACAATCTTAATGTAACTCGATTGAAAATTAACGGGGGAATCTAATAAAAAGCTTTTGAAATCAATTTTCAATGTTATACAATCCAAATTGGACTCTCAAATTCTTCCATCCAAATTCTCAAATTTCATTTGTTAATTTATTTTCTAACGTTAATTTACTCTAGTCTGAATTCAATATACGTATTAATTAATGTTACAATTAATTAATAGGTATTTTATTTCAATCCTTTTAACTTTTTTCAAAACGTAATTCATTCAAAACATTTTCGCTCTCTTAAAAATTTCATTGATTCAGAATCTTATGACTTTCTTCAAAATTCCCGTCATTCAAAATTTATTCGCTTTGGTCAAGATCTCATACATTCCAAATATCTTTTTCTTTCTACATAATCTCATTCATTTTAAATCTTTTTACTTCTCTATGCTTAAATTATGAATTTTACCCACCTCCACCCTGGAGGTGGGTAAAAAAAAGCTTAAAGCTCAAGCTCAAGCTTTCAAAGCTCATATACTATACTATGATAAAAGCTAAAGTACAGAAATAGTCTGCAGATACGTACATTCAATTGTAAACAGTAATTTCGAAAAATGTCAAAATAAGTTTATATAATTAAAACAAATTATTGGCAATATGTCTTCAACTGATGGACCAACATTCCCGAATTATGATAAACTATGGTTTACTGTTTCGAGAAGCCGAGATTCTCGAAGTTCTCGCGCAGCCTCTCTCGTCTTGTCTCGAGAAAGCGATAAATGGAATATTCGTCTCGAGTTTCTCTCGACTGATTTTTTTTTCGCTTCGTCTCATTTTTCTCGTCTCTCGCAGAATCACTATTCAAGACATGATGATAGACTGATTGGAAAAGGTAATAACTTGAGCGAAGAAGATTTGAATGTGTGTAGAGTAGGACTTTTAAGTAGTCGTGAATAGGCTTAGAATATGCTGATTATCAACGGCCATCAAACTTACACTGAGAAAACAAAAACGTTAGAACCAACAAAACGTGTGCTTACGGACGGCGCAAAGAATGTTATTTTGATCGAATGAAATATGTTATTGAATGAAGCAACAGCTGATAGAATCCAAAAATGATTCGATTACCATTGCCAAATATTTTGTCCAATCGACAAAATATTATTTTCACCGCCCGCAAGCGCACGTTTTGTTGGCTCTAACGATTTTTTTGTAACCCGTGTATATAAAGTGCGTCTTTACGTGCCTTGAAAAAATGCGCAAAATAAAGTAAGTAAAAATAGTAAGGCATGAAATAATGTACGTCGCCCATGCGCACATAAGCCCCGAGCGTATTTTACGCACTGATAGTATTTTACACACATTTTCATTCGTCCGGTTTTATTTTACACACATTTTCATTCATACTATTAGTACTTCACGCACTATTCATACTATTAGTACTACCGCCGATAACAACCGTAGCGAGGCGCCACCTGAGCCTGACAACAGGCGCGTCGTGCAGTCGTCGTACCAACGTGAATCTGCAGAGTGCGCGTCAAATACGACGATAGGGGAACATCGAAATAACCTCAAAATTGCTCAAAATGTCCGATCGCGAGAATACGCCGAGTGAAATAAATAAAGCGGTACAATTGGTTGTCCAAGATTTATTGCCGATTAAGTCGGGAGTGATATACAAACAGTGCTACCATCAATTCGTCGAATAGCAGAACAAATATCACACAACGTCGGTCACAGAAGAAACGATGCTCGTGTAATACTATTATTCATTTAAATAATTGTGTGTTTTCACTCGTACCACAGCAGCACTCGTCTTGGGCTCGTGCTGTGTGGTACTCGTGCTGCTCATCCGACAACTTCACGCCATAGTGTATTATGGTCGCTTTACCTCACTCGTATCGCAATGTACTATTTTTCTCGGTGTATAGTGCATTGTGAAATGCACGCGATAGTGAGAGTGTATGCCAAAGATTCCCCGCGCCAAAGATTCCCCGGTCATATTTCCGAACCGAAAGTCATATTGCAGAAAAAACAAAACCCTCCGTTGGCTAGTTTCAATTCATATCAACTGTATAGTCCGAACTTCGAACTTAAGAACAAAATTCCGACCGGTCTTAAATTCCGACTTAAGTTCGATCTAGAGTTCGAACTTGAGTTTGGTCTTAAATTCCGACTTAAGTTCGATCCTGAGTTCGAACTTGAGTTTGGTCTTAAATTCCGACTTGAGTTCAATCTTAGATCCCAACTTAAGTTCCAACTTAAGTAGTTCGACACTGAAGTTCGATCTTAAGTTCGAACTTGAAATCGAACTTGAGTTTGTTCTTAAGTTTGAAGTTCGGACTATACAGTTGATATGAAGTGAAACTGGCCAACGGAGGGTTTTGTTTTTTCTGCAATATGACTTTCGGTCCGGAAATATGACCGGGGAATCTTTGGCGCGGGGAATCTTTGGCATACACTCGATAGTGATCGAAGTACTGATATTTAGTACACTGTTAAAAAAGATTGGAAGTTTTTATTCATAAACTCGTCGTCGAAATTTAATATACAATTGTGGTATAAAATGCATGTACTTTTTCAGTAAAATTAAAGCAAATTATTAAAATTAAAGTAAATTATTGAATCTGCTGTACCATACATTAATTTTACATTACACTTGTATACTAAATTTAATATACTAGTTCATGAATAAAAACTTCCAGTAAAAGTACACTAAATTTCAAGTAGATTTTCTTTACAGTGTAGCAGAATTACATGTCATTGTCCGACACAGCTGAACGCTCAGCATCGGATGATCTTTACGAATTACTGTACGGTTGACCAAAAGTAAAGAAAAAACAATTAATCTTGGGGAATGTTTTATTCAATTCATTATACCATTGATAAATGACGCAGCGTGAACGTATTTGGAAACTTTCCGAATTAGTTTAGTATAGTATGAAAATGGTCGTATGAATCAACAATCGATAGTCAACCGCAATACAACGATTTCCCGGAGTTTACAAGGAATGACGTTTTCAATATCAAACGGAGAGGCAATATTGATGAACGGATATGCACGATTAATTAGCACAGCTTGTATTCCCGTAGTTTGTGCATACTTGTAACCTCGCATGCAACTATTTGATAAATTAATTAACACGATCAGATTCACACGACTTACACATCGGAATAACCTAATGGTAAATAAGCAATTATATATTGGTAAACTACTTTATGAATAAAGATTAGTCTCAATGTTACCCACTAATCAGATTATTTACGTTTACTATCACCACGAGCATCTAATTAAAATTAACTGTCTCTTGAATAAATAATATTGCATGCAATATATACAGTCATGAAGTGATAGATATTTTCCGAATCATGGAACAAATAGATGCAAGGAACGCTGTTAAAATTCATACTCAATAATACTGGCAACTATTAGTTGTTGACCCATGCAACTATTTTTAGATTTGGACCAACTTTTTTCATAGTTAATCGAAATATTCAATAGTTGCAGTAATTGCAGTAACATACCAGCATAATGTAGTTGTAATAGTATTGGATTTCTATCTCATTTTATAGAAATAGGCATAATTAGGTAATACTCATTACCTCACTATCTCATAAATCTTCATTTTCACACAAGGTGTGAAAATGAAGATTTATGCACGTTTCTCGCAAACTATTATTACAAAATTGGTCGTACGAACAAAAAATGAATACTTGTCACTTTATAGTTCCTAATACCATAATTTTACCTGAGTGTAACCAAAACTTAGAAAATTACTTTTTCATATAAAAATAATCGCATGGGTCAACTGGTAGTTGCCACTTATATTGGTCAGGAACAGTGTTGTAAATCCCCATTAATTCATGAGATATAGTTTACAGTACAATTTGTTTTGTAATAATGATTTCATAATAGTAATATGTAGTGATTATAAAATAGAATGTAAACATTTGAATAGCTGAAAAAAATACTAATTTTCGCTTTAATATTGCAAGAAATAGTGGAAAAAATGGAAGAAATAAGTAATGCATTACTTATTTTTTTCCATTTTTACAGAAGGATTACCGAGAATTTTTATTGAAAATTAATAATTTTTGCAGCCAAAGCCAAAGTTTAATCATCATATTACAATCGCTACATGTTATTATTATAAAATCATAATTATAGAGCTGATCGTATCATCATCATTATTTCTATAAGTATTAGGCATTTACAACTCTGGTCAGGAAACCCCGATTCTCTGAGGGAATGACGATGTTGTGATTCCACGGTCGAATAGACAGGCAATATCAATGAACGGCAGTACTCGATTAATTAGAACAAACCGTTTGTAATATTGTAACTTTACATGCAACATTTCGATAAATTAATTGACCTCATCAGAATTGGACGTTTTGTGAATTGGAGCAAACCAATCGATCATTAAAAATTATACATTGGTGAAGTATTTTATGAATCAAACATTGGACCCAACGTTACCCAATAATTGGGTCGTTTACGTTTGATATCACCATGGACACCAAATTAAAATTAAATAGAAGTTTGCAAGAATATTGCAAAGATACCGTGTTAGATATTTTAAAAAATCGATATTTTCTCACCGTGTGAAATAAAATTTTGTATAACACTCGATGGAAAAACTTTTTATTCAAAAAGTTTTCCCAAACTTGCATCTTAATATAGTAACACGAATCAATTAAAAATTAATTTACACATTTGAAATAAGTGGAAGGCTCTTCAGTGTTTTCATTTTCTCTCAATGCGATCAGAGAAATAAAAAAAAAAGAAATATGCACGTTTCAAACGTTTCAATTTAGAGAGTGGAATGTCATGAATTTATATTAAAATGTAATTAATGAATGAATTAAATCAATTTATATCAATTTGAAAATAAATCTATTACGATGGGTTTTTACCAACCTATGGAAATGTTTATTATATTGTCCTTGGAATTTTTTAAATATATAATATTGAATTCATCTATCCGTGCTCTGCAAATATAAAATGATGTCTTGTCGTGGTGCGCGCAAATTTTTAATGTGAATACGGAAATGCACCGTGAAAATTCGTAAGTCACGTTTGGCAATAAAAAAAAGATTTTTTCAGAACCGGAAGCATTTCGAACGACGTAAACGAACAGTGTTGGCCGCTTCATACTTTATTTTAACGACGTCAAACAGATTGTGTACGGGTTTTCGCATTTACGTTTTTACTGGTAATATAAAACCTCTACCATTCTGTTTTCGTAACATCGTAATTTTTTTATAGATAATAACGCCGAGGCCTTCGAAAAAACAAATTTCCTTCGAAATTCTAGAAAAATCATTTGAGAACGTCCAAATCTCTTCAATGTTGAAGGAAAAACGTTTCAAAATAAAAATAATTTAATAGAAATAAAAATCTCCCGACTGAAAAAATGAGTGCAATTAATAAACAAATTGAGTACATGAATTACGGTTAAATAAGAATCATTCGCATATTATAGTCGGGAGATTACCACACCCTTAACGAATTAATCACTTTTTTAAAAATTAAACTGGCAGCCGATGCGCGCCTCGCCTCGGTATTAAGATGTTTATTAGCGTACTCTGACTTTTACAGATTATCGTGGATGAAATAACTTGCATTTTCGATATAAGAACTCGTGCCATTTTATTAGTTTCGTGAATTGCTATTAGAAGTGGTGCATGGATAGAAATTACACTACCGTTTCAATATCATTTAGAATAAAATTAAGTTGGGTGTTCCAACCAGAAGTGGAATCTATAAATTCTGTAATCAGAGACGGAAAAAACTCACTTTTTCAAAAATCATTGTAAAAAGGCATGTAACCGATACTTTCTGAGGTACAATATGCGACTTGAGAATGATAGTGAAGGCCAAAATTCGATATTTTGAAGGAAAAGAATTTTTGGAATAAAATTGACACGATTATCACTATCCTCCGCCATTTCTAATTATAATTTTCTATTGCCTAACACAAACCACAATCTCGCGGTGTTTTAATTTTGAGAATTGCCAAAATGGACAACATGCCTGAAGCTGTTTGTCGACGAGTATAAACTTCACGCTGGTACGACAACCATTTACAGAACGAATAAAATGACAACAATACTTATATCGAAAATTCAACATATTTTACCCACTGATTTTTTTAAGAGTATACTAATCACTTTTGCGCGGCTGCGCTCTTTCAAAGCTTTAAAAGGTTACGGGCGCTGCAGCCCCGGTCTTCTTATGTCAAATTTGACACCAAACTGAACTTGTTTACCACGGACATTTCTAGCACCCAATCACAGGACGAATAAAAAGATGACAATGCTTTCCGTTACTCATGAACTTTTTAAAGGAGGACTAGAAAGCTTCCGCGCGGTGCGCGCGAGTAGAGATCGTGTGTCGGTGCAGCGATCTTGTTTCATACATATAATATACATAATCAGAATTCCCAAAAATTAAGAGATCTAACAAATTTTTCAAAAAATGGCTCTTGAAACGGGAGTCATGAATGATCATAATCATGATGATGATAAGCGATTTTCGAATTTTGGAAAACTGCGATATCAATGCGGCAGTTCCTAATTTGATCATACAGGACTCCCGTTTCATGAGCCATTTTCTCATTTGAAAACGCGCGAAATAGTCGATGAGCAGATGAATATTTCAATGTTTTAAAGGATTTCATTTTTTATTTTGTTAACTTCAATGACGATGCGGCAGTACTAAACATTATCGAACATATTTCTGCTTTTACACAATTTCATAGTTTATCGAAAGTAACCACAATCTCCATGAGCGCTTCACCAAGTAAAAAAAAAATTTCTAGAAATCGCCGTTTTTAATGAATTCTGGCCTTAATGCGGCAGTACTTAATATCATCGCACAACTCCCAGCTTTCGCGGAAACATTTTTTTTGTGATAATCAATACAGCATTTCAGGAGCAACTGATTATAAAGGAATTATGTTTTTTTGAACAGCCCTACTATAACACAGAGCACTCAAGATATCCACGCATGCAATGCATAAAGAATATTTTTTTGCAAAGATGCGGAAAGTATTTACTGCGATCTGGTATTTTTTTAAAATTTCGGTCAAACAGAAACTGGTGGAGAAAATTGCTACATTGTATTAGACGTAGCTCGGTTTCTTCAATTTTAAACACGAAACACCTTAACTTTAGGTCCACGTTGGTAATAATAACTAGATAGTCAATAATTTCTTTTTAAATTGCAAGTAATTCAAGATAATTTATTCTATAGCCTAGCTAATGATCAACGCAATCGAACAAAACTGAATTTGCAATAAAGAGGCCTAATAGTACTTCGTGATACACGTGCGAGACTGCGACCATTAAACGCAGGCTGTAAAATTGATCGCAATCTGTGTATGATGGACGCTATCGAACTCGCGTATCACATACTATTTTTTGTATAATGGATGAGAAATGCACTCGAATCTTTGAAAGCTTTAATTTCGTAAAAACCTTAAAATATAAAAATATGTATCGATAAATAATTGAAAAAAGCTGAATTTTTCTTTTATATTAGAGTTAAAACGTAAATAAAAAATTTGACAAAAACTAGAGACAAAACAATTGTCAAATTTACTCTGAAATCAATATTATGACTTAACTCGTTCAATTCTTAGTAATATTAAAGTTCACACGAAAATAAATAATTGGGTGCCCTAATCAAGTGTCATGGTTAAATACGCTAGCGACGAGATTGGTTGGGAGAACCAACTATTGGATGTCACACCCAATCCATTGTGCCAATTTTGTTGCTTGGAGCGTATTTAACCATGACACTTGGTTAGAGCAACCAATTATTTCTTTCCGTGCACTTGTCAATCTTCCAGTTATTTAGCAACTTCTCTGTCTGGTGGTAAGTTTGTTGAGCTTGATGTATTTCCTTTATTGACATCAGTATTCCAGCATTGTTGTGCGAAAGTTTCGAAGCTGGTTCCTTCCTCCGTTCTTCATTCTGGTGGTTTAGTAATCTTCCCCGACTTGTTTGTACTTGGCCGATTGAAATTTCAGGAACTGCAAATCTGTTTGCAGATTCTTATTTATTATTAATCGAATCTTCTGCGAATCCCATCGCAAACTTGTCAGAACTCCATCCTCCATGGCGCTTTAGTGTTGGAAAATATGTGCCAACATCAGCTAACATTGTCGCTGAAGTCCTGCGGAAAGAATGTCCTGTGTATTTATCCGGTACCTCCAGTCCCAAGTATTGAGCTATCACCTTTAGTTATTTTTGCATTAAAGGTGTTGATTTCAACACACTAATGCATTGCATTTCCATTTTATAGAGACAGAAAAAATGGAGGATTGTTATTATTCTTGGGTCGCAGAATTTCATTCTTGAGAATTTCATGCTTGACAATTTCATTGTTGACAATTTCATTCTTGACAATTTCATTCTTGACAATGTCATTCTTGACAATTTCATTCTTGACAATTTCATTCTTGACAATTTCATTCTTGACAATTTCATTCTTGACAATTTCATTCTTGACAATTTCATTCTTGACAATTTCATTCTTGACAATTTCATTCTTGACAATTTCATTCTTGACAATTTCATTCTTGACAATTTCATTCTTGACAATTTCATTCTTGACAATTTCACTGAATTCTGCATCTATAGTTAACTTGCGAGGGACATAATTCTTTATGCTAGGAATCTTAACATCGATTATGTTGTCGAGGTATTCAATGTCATCAACTGTGATGTTCTTTAATCAACACTTCCCTCCGACAGACCCCACAAATTCAAAAAATGAGTGACACCTGAAACCAATTTTGTTAATATACCCGTATACAACGAAATTCAAGAACTTCTCTCGTGTCTCTCGGTTTGTAAATCTTTGGTTTAGTTGACACAAACCTCTTGCTGTTTTTCGACATAAACACGGGCAATGGCTTATACTTGTCGATATCCATGTTCTGTAAGTTCTGTATGGTGCTTTTCAGCCTCGAATATTTCGCGTACTTTATATGCAATCTATATGCAGTTTATATATAAGACCAACAGCTTAGTTGGGTTTATGTATAAATTGTAGATAGATTATATATAGCCCGTATATAGAAAATTTATAGCCAATTCTATGTTTAAAACTATATATAATTTTTATATACTCTGTATGTATTTTTTTTACTTGGAATGTGTTACATAATAGTATATCGTGCAACAAGTGCGCAAAGTATGAGTGTGAAATTTGTCGCCTGAGTGAAGCGAGGGTGGCAATCACGCGAGTCGAGAATAACTTGTGGCGCACTGGCCACACAGTTAATTTTTTTAAATACCTGCGTAAGAAGTTTCATTTTCGAGTTTTATTTAATGTTTATTTTCAATACTTCTTTTGTATAGTAGCATCGGCCTATGAACACTGACGCAAGTCGCAAGAACCGATAAAAATGGATAGACGGGTATTGGCTTTTGTTTAAATTAATAATTTAAAATGATTTCTACAACCTTTCTACATTTAGCCCGACATGGAACAACATTTTTATAAAGCCGTGGTTTGCCGTACTTTTATCCATTTAACGACGTGTTATTTTAAAGGGTATGTTTTTCTTTTATTGCCTCGGAGACGATTTCTTTGATATCACTGAAAAACGGTTCATTGGTTTAAAGAAAATTTTCATTAATTCACTGTCACTACATTTCCTTGACCAATTTGTCGCTTACCAATCAATTACTTTAATGACCCAACCAACTGTTTTATTGCCTCCACCAACTCATTCGTTTCCGTAATCAACTACTTTATTGGCCCAAACAGTTTTATCGCTTGGAGCTTATTCAATCAAGTATTTTTTTAGTGTAAGGTAAACGGCCCGGTTTGTGACGATGTAAGGCAACCCTCACACTCTGCCCATGTAAAGCCATACGGTAAACGAGGACCTAACGAGTGTCGCAGTTTGTGACGCCACCATTTATGAGTTACTATTAGTTGTTTCTGGAATGGTGGGAAAAGTCGCTTATGCTAGAGTAACGCGTCAGGAACTGAGCAAGCGTCAGAAACTGGGCCACTTACCTTACAATTATTGATGAAATTAGAAAGTTCCATTGATGTAATTTGTAAATTTACTCCAAAAGTTTTACGAAATCTTTACACAAAATGTAAATGTACTTGACTCGTGACACATCATTTTTTTTTTTATTTTCAAAATCTTGTTTACAGTTCTTACACGTCACATTTCGCTATCCACAATTTTTTATAATACTGACAAGCGGCATACATTGTTCATTATCTAAGATATGCTAAATACTTCGCAAATTACTTACAATTCACAAAACTCATAGTTTCAAGTACACACCATTTGTAGGCTGCTGCATAATGTTCCGCTCTGTATCGTTTAGTCTTTCAGCAGTGTCCTTATACACATATATCCATGATACATGCATCACCCCTCTTCGAACAAAGCCCATGGAGCCTTTTCGCCAGTAGCGAACACAGAATGTACCGCGAACAGTCGAGCAGGATTTAACTCGAGTCCTCTGTTTATACTCGTTCCATTTGGTCGCTGCATGCTACCGTTGCCTCCAGCGCGGAAATAAGCATTCATTTGTATCTCGTAAATGGACGAGTGTTCCGCCTTTGAATAGATACATGTTGCTGTTGTCCGAACCATCACAGCCGCGAAGGTTGCCCTCGGTAATCTCGTAGCTGCATGGTATGTGCATGAGTCGATGGACGATAATTGCCCGGCTCTTGTTTTGTTCTACAACCGGAACAATGGAATAAAACTGTGATACACAAGCGGCAGAACGCACGAAAAGCATGAAAAGGCTGCGCGAGGAATAGAGAGAAACAGCAGTCAACCATCAGGTACACCCGTCGTGCCTCGTCGGTTTTACGTAAGCGACTGGTCAGCCAAACCCCTGGTTTCTACGTTGCGACACGATTTGTTAGCTCCCTCTGGATCAATCGGGCGTTCCGACATTAGTTAAGGGTAACATGTCAGGCAGAACAAGAACCGTTACAACCGAGAAGCGCCCACTTGATCAGGCTGTAGGCTTCGTGAATGTAACTGGGACTTGTTCTATAATCCAATACTCTTATTCTATGTACATGTTTTTATTTTTGTTTTGTTCGGCGAGGACTTTCTAACAAGCAACAAGAAACCCACGAATAAAATTGCGACCAACAAAATCCGAACCAACAAGACCACGACCAACAAAACTCCGACAAACCCCAACCAACTAAACCTCGAACAACAAGATTTCAACGCACAATAAACTAACCAGCAAGACCCCGTCTAACATGGACTCGACTAACATTACTCGATGTATCCAATATACAAATACCAATTTGTGTCTTCGGCTGTGCACGATAAAACTGTGATACACAAACGGCGTGCGGAAACTATGGAAACGTTACACGAGGGATTGAAGAGAGCGAGAGAAAGCGTATTCAACAATCGTGTACACCGATCGTAACTCGTCGACTTTACGTAAGCGGATGGTCAGACAACCCGATGGTTTCTACGTTGAAATGCAATTTGTTCGCTCTCACGTTCAATCGGGCGTTCCGACATTAGTTAACGGTAACATGTCAGGCAGAACAAGAACCGTTACAACAAAGAGGCGATCTATCTATCAGGCAACAGCTTCGTGTATGCAACGGGGGCTTGTTCTATATGTCTAACCATAAAGTACATGAACACCGTGGGGTTGCTTGTAGCACGTCGAGATCGTGGCAGAGAAAGCCACAGGGTTTCAAAACTCATTGGCTCATCACGATACGGCTCGGTATGGGGTAATTACCTTGCACCTTCCTTTGCCAGGGGAATCCCAACGGCATTGCTTACGAACTTTGTGTCCAATCGCGAGTGGAGGACAAACGTGGACAAGTAAATTCTCATGGTGAGTGTTACTGCCGAGGTGTGATTCAGCCAGGATTCCATGTCCAGTCAAATCGATCGAGCTTTCATGCATCCTGGGAAAACGGACAGTGACTAGTGAGTGCAGTGTATACAGGCGATTCCGGAAACTGGGTAAGCTCACGAGAATCCAGTCTTGAACAATACGAGTTAAATAGTGAAAACGCAAAGTGTATTGCACTGTGATTTGTACTGTAAAAAATTCATACTCGTGATTCATACTTATAAGTGACTGGAATTCGATAACTTGTTTGTTCTACAATTCTGCAATGAATGTGAATAAATTGTTGACTTTCATGTACTTATTTTCTCAGAAAAAGTATTAAAGGTTTTAAGCTCATTACCCAGTAATATTAACAGACTCTCTTTTGTAAATTTGACAATTGAAAAAGTGTTGTGTTTTTAATACTAAATGGGTTAACTGAAGTGAAAAATCTATAGTAATTGCCTTCAATATGACTGACTTTTAAAATGTAGTTGCAGCAATCACAACTATAAATTCTATTAAGCTAACCGTATACTTGATACAGTTAAATCAAGTTCATCATACGCTTCGCACTAACCATGGCCATACATGAGGTTGGACTGTACACGAAAAGAAAGGCTTGGTTGAAACAACCAAGTGCTATGGTTATATATGCGCCAGACAATTAATTGATTAGACCGACCAATTTCTTGGTTAGGCTACCAATTTCTTGGTTAGACTAACCAAGTGACTTGGTTAGACCAACCAAGAAATTGGTAGCCTAACAAATTACTTGGTTGGTTTAACCAATTAATTGTCTGGCGCATATATAACCATAGCACTTGATAGTTCCAACCAAGCCTTTTTTCCGTGTAGAAGTTAGAAAAACGCATTTACTTGCCATCACAACTGAATGTTGTTTCCTTCAACTAAATAGTTTTTGTTCTTAGTGCGGGAATGCGGTTTCCGCTGTCCATTCCAATATAGGATATATTTTATGGTAGGGATGGATACTGTCAAGTGGATTCAGTCCGAGACAAGTAGATCCTGGGTCGACGGTGGAAGCAGGCTTTAGCAGCTGTAATACAGAGCTTTTGAGACGGGTAACATCGTGCTTCGAGCTTTCTTTTCACGAATATATGATCGTATCATAAGTTCGTGAATAATGCCAATGTTAAAGCTCATTTACCTCACAACTCTATATGTACATTAATTGCCCAAAACGATTACACTTCCAATCCATATTAAGATCTCTATTTCATTGTAATTATGGAATTTATTGTCATTTTTTTATAACATCTTCGAAATTCTTGATCAACCCTTTTTTTTCAAATATATTTTTACGAATATATTTCCTTGCTTGCAGCTGTATTCTCACTATGGCAACGCTAGTTTTTTCTACATCATTACATTCGACAAAAAACCGGCTTCGGCGGTCCGTAGAGTTAAGCAGCATTTCTTGCAGCCATAACTTCGATAGGTGACCGGTTCGCCACGCATTGACTTGCCCGCCAACTACTGAGTGGGAGGCAGTTTTTTTTTAAATTTTCTCATGTATTCTCATACAGTAGAAACTCAGTAAAAAATAAAGTCGCTTGTATTGGTTTGTCGCAGTTTTCCTATGCCCTCGTGCAAATGCGACACAGTAGTGCATTAGGAAGCGGGATTGCGGAAAACACTCTCAGGGGGTCTCGAGAAATTGAATGGGAAATAAAGGGGATGGTAGAGGGGATAGTAAAAGCCAATAAGCGTACTGGAAGAATATTCGATAAATTAAAAAATAAATACTTATCAAAATTATACTTACCAAAATAATCGGTTTGTAATTTTTTCTAGTATCATTCTCTAAATGTTACTATTTTTTACTTCTCACCTATTTCATTATTTTGCCAGCGGCTTTAAGTTAAGTCATCTTCATTTCATTGAAACCTTTATGATAGCCTGTGACTTGTACGAAAATTAATTTCTGTAAATAAAAAATATGGGAACTGGATTCGGAATGCACAAGAAAGTTGTAGTGATGCGACAAGAACCGAGAATTTCGACCATCTCGATCGATCTCGCTCGTAAATGTCATTTATATATGATTCTCGTCTCGATCGACTGACAGGATGTTCACGTATTTTCTCGACTCGAAAAATCTTGCACTGACAAGCGAGATCAATCGAGAATCTCGTGTCTTGAGGATTATACAACGTTACAGCTACAGTATCAATATAATCATTTTTAACAATCTGTGTGTTCTAAACAGAAGCTTAAAATCTGATTTATTTGTTAATTTACAGCAAAAAATACAGTCACAGTGCGTCTCACATATTATTCTTTGCTCTCTCTCTCTTTCTCTCTTGGAAGCCCACGTTGAAATAGCTTCATTCACACTTTTAGGTATAACAGAGTTGTCATGAGTGAGGTTAAAGGTGCAAAGATCAATAGTGGAAACCTGATTTCGCCCGGAAATCCGGTTTCCGTGCCATGATGTTCTGTGCGTTTTTTATTTGGTCCGGCGGTGAACGCAGTCGTTATCGTTTTGAGCTTTCGTTTTCCCTTAATCTAAGAATCATGGAGAATAGACAACTGATGACAACTGAGGCTACTCGAGATTCAAGACAAGTTTAAGGTAGTTCTGTCGGTACGCCGGAGTCATAAATCTCAGAGTCTACATGACATTAAAAAAATAATCATACGCATCACTATGACTGCTTCAATAATAATATCAAAAATAATCGAGAATCCTTCGAAATTGTCGTAATCAAATTAAAACGATTATTTGTAAATAGTTAATATGTTTAGTGCAGATTTGACTTCATTTTCACGATAATTAGGTTAGGAAACGTCATTTGGTCCGGTATCGTGCACTTTGACCTTGGTTCAATTAAACATTATTCCGGAGACTTCACCTTTTTTCATGATGCATCAATACCTGAATTATTTGCGAATCCGTAGTACTTTTTATTTTTTCTCTATCTTTGATCTAAGTATGTTAATTTTCGATTTAAAGATCAATTTTTCCAGCCCTCCCGTGAGCGCCATGTAAAAAGATCGATTTTCAAGATTGAATTGTTCATTCAAATACTCGGTAATAGCCTTCAAGATTTTGTGCAAATAAAAATGAATAGCTAAATTACAACATGTCAAAAATTCATGCATATGAGTTTGGATTTCTTTCACGACAGAACTACCTTAAGCGAGAGTCTTGAACTTCGAGCAGCGCGACGAAACAAAATCGAGGCGAGAAAATATCTTACTCGAAAATTCAAGAAGTACATCACGATTTTGTTATTTTCTCGTCTTGTCTCGCTTGTCGCATTACGAGAAAGTTGCAACGCCAGTTCTAAATCTTCAACCCTGTCTCGTCTTTCAGACTTCCAGTGCCTCTACGGGTATCCCCTTGATAATACACTCGGCCGGTATAGCCGAATGTCGTGTATCGCACTTTTTCTATTAATTAAAGAAGACACGTCACGTCGGAGAAGAAGATACAGCGTTAGCACAAAAACGCGTTGGAATGCGCGACGCGTACGAGCGATACATTTTCATTTTACCTTTTTAGTACGGGTCGTCAGGGCGAGAGAGGTGTCGGAGGTTTGCCTGACTTCCCCGACGGTAACAGATCACGGTAGTCCGAATGAGAGAACCCCGAGTTATTTGGTGGAAGAGGGGAAGGAGAAAGATGAAACCTGCCGTACCAGGCACGCACACACGTTTTCATTAAGCTCATAACGTAACACTACGAATACCTACGTGGCGAATCGCGCCTGCATATAGGAAACTGGGGTTTTCAACGAGGTGCACGCAGTGACCGGAGACCACACGCTGACCAACACTGACCAGCTAGTTCAACCGCAGACACAGAGGTTCGTCATTTCACAGCCAACGAGCTGGACAATTTGAACTATCTCCTTCTATCATCTGTCCCACTGCATCGACAAAAGTGTGTGGCTGCAACGAACAGCGAAATGGCAACTGTCCCATCAATCTATCGTTTACTTGCGTTCCATTTGCCTCGTTATTGCAGGTCCGGATGTGGAGAGCATATTATTACGTGAAATAAATTTGATTCACGATGACAAACACACGAATCCTCGAAATATCCAGTTCTGTGACGCATGCAATCTTCATCCTCATATGAAAATATGGAGCTACACTAAAATAACGGAACTGTTGTCCCCCTCTCATAACTATATTGTGTGGCGGCTGCAATGACAAACGAATAAGAGAATATACGACCTTCCGAGAGAACTCTTACTCTCGGTCGCCCGGACCTTTCATCTCGCTACACGCGACAGAGAATGGATGCCTCGCAGCAATATTCGAAGTCACTAGATCGCAACTTCCACACGAACCATGTAGGGTTGGAACTACCACAACTTTTGCGAAATACCGTGATACGTTATATGAGAATATCACCACTCGGTCTACCCCCATTGGCCCGTTATATGTATGGGTCATTTCATACCAAGTAGGCCATTCATTTGCCATCACGTCAATTTTTCTGTAATTTATAAGCATAATAATGAATATTCTGTGAAATTTTGAGAAAAATCGGAATGGTCTGTCTCAAGGAATAAAAATATTATTTCTTTATTTTGTCAAAAAATGTCGGGAATTTTTTTTGATCGGCTATGCAATTTTTTTAATGAAAAAATACATTCAGAAACTTGAACTTTATACACGAACAAATTTTTTGTACAATCGGTAATTTTGAATACACAGCGAGTTGAAAACAATGAAATGAAAAAAAAATCTTTATTAACATTTGGGCAACCCATAGGTGCTAAAATTCTGAAATAATTTATGAATGTTCGTGATACTCTAAAAAAACTTTAGAAAAAATTAGGAACACTTTTTGTGACCATGCCAAATTTGGGTGGCCCACTTGGTATGGAATGACCCGTATGCTACATCGTGAACTCGCGGCTTTTCTTGAAATCGATAGAACCGAAACGAGGCGTACCATTGTTTAAAGTATCGATAGCATATCTTCCTCTCTCTGTCGAGATTGATATTTCGCTGCTTTCATGTACACGACATTTATTCGAATTTCTGTCCATCGGGTCATTCCAGGTAATACCGGATTTTCATTTATTTGATCCAAGCGTTTGAATTGTTGAGAATTTCGGATATTTTTTCGTATAAAGATAACAGACGGTTGGGTTATGTGAAATATCCCACATGTTTTGAAACACCATATTATAACTTTTTAATTTCGATCGATTTCAAATGCACTATTAAAAATGCAAGTAAATCCAAAACGATATGAGATTTACGAATCGGGTATATGAATTCCGTATTAATATACTTTTATTGTAAATTAAGAATAGTACACTGTTGGAAAAGACTGGAAGTTTTTATGCCTAAACTCGTAATGGAAATTTAATATACAATTGTGGTTTATAATTCATGTACTTTTACTGTAAAATTAAAGTAAATCATTGAATGTGCTGTACCATACATTAATTTTACATTACACTTGTATATTAAATTTAATGTACTAGTTCATGCATAAAAACTTCTAGTAAAAGTACATTAAATTTCAAGTGGATTTTTTTCCAGTGCATAAGAATTCTACGATACTGGTATTTGAAAAATACAGTATGTTAGTATTGCAATCTTCATTTTTATATACCTTTATTGTATTTGTCAATGAAGAATGCATCTGAAAATTAATATACGGTATATGCATCAGAGCTTTAGAACGGGTATATTAATTTGCAAAAAAAAAAATATATATTGCAGTGTGTTTTATCGCTGTATTAAAAATAACAAAAAGATTCTAATAATGCTCGTATGCCCAGGATTAAAAATCGAAGGAATCCCCGGCCGCTCATCGTCAACAGCGAAAGAGTAAAATAATAAAACCCTCGATCTATTTATGCTGTTGGCAACAGTGACGGAATTTATCGAGATAGGATAGCGAGCGGGGGAACGTGCAGTCGCCTTCATCCTGGAGAAAGTGCATTCTCGCGTGGGATCGTTGCGGATGCATCGTTATCGGAGGTCCAACTAACCACGTCCGTGGAAAGGGATAGAATAGATCCGAGAGAGAATCTCACGATAACGAGACGCTACGGCAGCGGCATCCGTTTCCGGAAAGCGCCGCTGGGCATCGCTTGAGAATCGAACAGACACCGCGCGTACCGCGACGCGCCCATCGTTCTCCATGCACTTTCGCAAGTTTCAGCTACCACAGGACCGGTGGGCGCGTTCGTTCGCTCTCATTCCCGACGCTAGACTACCGCGGGCCGGTACTTGCACTTTTTTAAGTTTCCGCCCGTCTACTCTTCTTTACCACCCGGAAACTGAGCTCCAAGCTCAGAGCGGCGATTCGATCGAATAAAACGACCTCAAAGGGATTCACATTAATTAGCCGGCAGGCAACAGAAACGCTCGGGGCCAAGAGAAAGGGAAGAACTTATACAAGAAACTATATCCTTGGTTCAGCGTTGAGAAAATAAAGTTTTATCAGTGATAAAATATAGGTGTCTTTATAAGGGTGTGAAATTTTTTTAACTCTGTTTTTTGGAACCCACCCTGTCGAAGGATACATCTTTTTTTAAAGTGGATTTATAATGGTTATTACATAGAAATGTGGTCGATTTCGAGCCGGTTATAGCCCTTTGATCTCTGACACTTCAAAGTGGTATAAACCCGATATTTCGTAAGCTACGAAACTTTTTTTTTCAGTGTTAGATTCGTCTTGATAGTGATTATATTTCTATGCATTAAACATTATTCGCCTTCCAAAAATGAACCTTTACACTTTTACATCAAAGATGTTTCCATCAGATGCGTTATTTTGAAATATTTCACTATTACTTTCAGAAAAAATTGAGTGAACAGAAAATGATGGAATAATAATCATTTCCATATTAAAGTCGGGAGATTACCATACCCTTGACGAATTAAGCTCCTGACTATGATATGCGATGCCATTTATGCGTATCCATTTGATATGCCGTTTGGTGTGTCGTATGCCATTCGGGATTTGCCCAATCGTTAAATTAATGAAATTAATTTTTTCAGTCGGGAGTTTTTGGAATATTGTTTTTATTCCAACGTTTATAAAGTAGTTATAATACTTCACCATAAGTGTTGAGAGGACTGTTATAGCTTGTATGGATGCTGCATAGCAACAGATATTCTATGCATATACATTTTAGGTCCATAATGTGAAGAATATATTATGTATATTCTATGGATATTTATTCCACGAACATGCTCGTATCTATACGCATGAATGTTTGCAATGGCGATATCATGTTGTTTAAAAAACCTGCTCGCGAAATCGGAGGCCTGTACGTCAACATTTGAGACTATCACGTCAATTTTGAAAGTGATGAAAAAATTACATTTTTTTCTTTTTATTTTTTATTTTTTTTTAAATCTCGCAGCGCTCATCAAGTTGTTACTAGTGGTGCCCTCAAGACAAGTCGAGACGCATAAAGTCAATAAACCTCATATTGAACAAATGAATCTCAATCTATCTCGATGTATGTTAAGAGAAATACGACATGTTCAGTTTGCATCGTCAAGTGTGTCGAGATCTTGTGTGATATTACGAGATTTGACATGTATTGACATTTGACATGTATCGATTCAATTCAAAATTATTAGAGAAATTCGATAATTGAGGAAAATGCAAAGGAGACTGACGAGCGAAAAAAAAGTATTGTCAATACAAATTATTATATATTTAGTTTAGATTAGAGTACAAAATTATTATACAAGAAAAATCAGAGGATGTAAACAAATATCCAACTATGACAGAACAAACAAAATATTTTATCATTATAGACAAGAAAATTAGCGCTCTCTACATATTATGATTTTTATTTGGATTAAAAAACGGTGAATCGAAGAATCAGCAATTAAATAAATAATTAATATGAAGAACAGCAACACGACTGCACTGAGATCAATTGTAAAAGGTCATCCTCAACATTTTGAAAAACTCAATGTGACAAACCCGAGCAACTCCTCTCAGAACCTCGAATTTCAAGTAAAAATGAATTTTGATACATTGTATTCTGATTTATACATTGTACACATTAGAAATATAATAGGCACGCAATATAACCGACTACGAGACAAATCATGAAGCATGAGATAAGCGCAATATATATTTTTTTCGAAAAAGTGTCTTGACTTAGTTCTCTCAAACGAGGAAACGACAATTTAAACCTTGCCCGGCATCACTATCGAGTTACTTGTTATACATTTTTCTATATATCTAAAATGAGTAATGGACTATGGACGAAATATCGAAGATGAACAATTTGACCGCAGGACCGTCGTACAGCTGCTCGGAAGCGAAATATACTTTATCGAGCAGACGTGAGAAGCTTCGAGATCGCCCGATGAGCCTTATATTCGCCAATTTCTCCATATAACTCGAAGATCAAGAAAAATAGTATGAAGAACGAGAGCAAGGACAGTACTGTAAAACATCGTGTTATGCTATGTTATCCGATAGGAGCAATGGCAGGAGCAGCAGCAATGGGGATAGTACTGGAGATTCCCGACGCGTTTCGTGTATTCTCTCTCGGCAAAGAATAAAATGCAACGAGTGCAGAGGTCGGTGCATCGCAGAGGCATCGGATCTCGATAGAGCCAAAACGAGACGGAGAGCAAAAGGGGAGCATAGAGGGACGAGGAGTGTATAAGGAGCCAAACGAACTCAAAAGCTTGGGTCACGTTCAGCGTCGAGTGCGTTACGGTTCGATGAGCTGGGGGCAGCAACCGTTTCAACGAACAATAATAAGAAGAATGAGGAACAGAGAGAAATGAAAGAAAGAACCAGAAGCCAACTGAAAACACGAGAGCTTGAAAAGAATTCGAGTTAGCTATGGAATTCAAGTACTATACATTTAAGGCTGCGACGTTGTGATATAACAACAAACAGGATATGCCATCGACCGACACAGCAACAAAACAAAAAACAATACCGCTTACGTGAAACTCTACACATATTTTTGTGTATAGAAGCACTTAAATATGAAAACACTTTCGAATAGTTCATTTCAAGTAGAACAAATAATAGGTAACCGAATTGAGTACATAATATTTATCATAGCATTTCTCGGATTATTGACAAATAATTACTTGAAAATCCTTGATAGTAATCAAGAATTTCCGTCGAGCGGCAACCTCGTCTACTTAAATAATTTGTTAAATCGAAGTTGAAGAGCAACTTCTGTCGACTATAATGAAAAATGTTATTCCACTATTTTATTTTAATCTACCGGTTTAAATATCATCGTCGAGACACTCAGATCTTTTTACCAACTTGTAAAAAATACTACGCATTGCAGATTAGGTTTTAAAAACACAACAAGCAGTTCCGAGTTATTACAACAAGATGCACTTTGCAATAAAATTATTTAAATGTATGTATCATTAAATGAAAACGACTTTTAGATTAAAAAAATTACTTGATAAAGAAGAAAAGTTTTAAAAAATATCTATATAGTCTCTCCTTGAATGAAATTTCATAATTAATCATTGTGTGAAAGCTACGTAACTTAAAATTACTTAAAATTATTATAATCCAAGTGTATTTTTGTCATGGTGATGATAGAAATTTATGCATTGCCGAGAACACTCAGCGAGTGAGTCGCACTTGTCGGTCGTGGGTTAGCCGAGGCACGTACACGGACGTAGTTACCCCCTGATTTCAGGATGCGTCGTCGATATTTCCATCGAACATGCTACGTGTGTGAAACTCCACCTGGAAGCTTGGTCTCCGTGTTAGCAGCAGTGAGACCAAGCGTCGATCCGTATCCCACGTACTACAACTGGAAACCCGTTGAAGCGTTCTATAGAGAGACTATAGCGGAAGAACGGAAGCGGAAAACGACGATCGTTAAACAACGAGAAAACAGCTTCGGCGAAGTTGAGAGAACAAATTACTACTAGCTATGCTGCCTCTGCGATTTCGCTCTCACCTACTTCCCACGTGTAGTGGGATCACCGAGCAATTAACAGTCTCCGCAATGTTCATTATAAAGCACCCAGCGACTGCTCCACTCTAGGAAAATAGATATATTTCATACACTTCACTTCTATGTCTCATCAGTGCTATAGAAAAATTCAGTTTACACTCGAAGAAATCGTGCAAATGCTTTCCAAGAAGAAAGTATATCGGACTGTCACATCAGAACCATTTATATGGTATCATCAAAGAAAACATGTTCTGGCTCTTTGGATTGTAATCATATTTAGGTCATGTATAATATCAATCAGACTCAAGAGTTTTACGACCGTATCCGGAATTTTTAATTGATCAGACTCATCAGATTTAGGCTATGTTTGGACTGGATATCGCATTGTTACTTCTGCTTCTTCAGACGTCAATTTAAAGGTGGATCACTGCTGAATGACACCCATACATTTCGCATTATTACACACTGAAAGAAAAAAGTAGTTGGGAGAACCATTTCCAGCATATGCTGCACCGCAAATTAGTTGCAGCAACTAACTCGATCTGTGAACTGATGTATTCGCGATTGGTTAGGAAAAATCGTACGTAAGACCAACGCGTTAGTTCCTACAACCAATCGCAGTGCCTTAAGATGGCGCAACCAACCAGCGGTTCGTATAAACAACGAGTAGTTGTCATAACCCGCTGAGTAGTTGACGCCATATCAACACCTTCGAGTAGTTGTCAGAACCCATTTATTGGTTTCTCCAACTACTTTTTTTCTCAGTGTAGGATCATCAGATTGAAGGTGCCTCTGGACTGGATTTGGCATCGTTACGATAATTAAAATGGGTCTTCGACACTACCTAACGAATTCGAAAGCGTATGACTCCAGATATAGACGAGATACAATACCCAAATCCGGGTACATCAGTCAAAGCCTGATATTGTAATTCTGTTCGGGTGTGAACTATAGTGGCGGCTATTAATTTTTAGCCCTTGCGACTGATTTTTTTCGTTATAATAGCTATAAAGTAGTTGAAACCATCTTACAATATAGGCAACTTTATTATATTAACTAGAAAGTATAATGGCATTCACATAAAATGAATTACGGTCATTTCATGCTTATGCCGGATCCTGTGGGTGTTCCTCTCAGTGCTCGCACCCTGACTTGCCTCACGATTTCCACTTTTTGTCACCCAACCGCGTGCTTATCTTCAATTTCTGAAAATTTACTCAAACGACGGACGGAGAACTCCAAGGTGTACACCCTCGAAACCGCAGGAACCACAGGCACGTATGACCCAGTATGCACGTTCACCCAAATTGCAACTGCATCACTGTGCCGCACCGCGAACAGAAGCAACCCGTGCAGCGCACTTTCACGGTATCAAGAGTAGGGTTCACAGAAAACGACTGTGGCTTGAAGACGTAGGGTCACGAGGAGACACGCTGGAAAGATACAAATATTGAACGCAGTACGTTCCTTTCTCTCTCAGAGTCTTGCACACACTAGGTTCGTATTACATTCCAGTCGAAATACGTGCAGAGCCACATCGACCTAAAAAGGACTCTTTATGCGCGGGTACGTTTGTGCACCCGCTCGTCTCCAGAAAAATTCAATGCATATATATGCGGATGTGCATATGTATACATATAATAGTGAAACACACTGAATTCGAGAAAAAGTAGATTCGTACGCGAGGAGACATTCAGACATTCCAAGATTTTTAAATCCAACTCCAAGAAACCCACAATGGTGGGCCCACACCATAACCTCCCCGCAGGGATGCTTCGCCGGTGAAACGAGAGTCGAGTATCTCTCGATGCGTCCTTGCGACTGAAGCAATCTCGGTTCACTGGAGAATTTCCTTGGCCGAGTTTTCCAAGAAAATCTGTGTCATGCACGCCGAATACGTGAGCTCTGCTTCTTTAAGACTTATCTTTTGTCAAGAGGAGCAACTCTCGACAAAATGTGTTGCAAGCATTTTTATACTTACTTTTTTTTCTTCTTTTTTGTGGATCTTTCGATTTTTCTTCTGTGGATTTATCGTCTCCGTTTGTTCGACAATTTACGGGAAGGTGGAAATCACTGTGCCTCGTAACTTCTCGACGCAAGAATCGTAATCCATAAATGCAGATATCGTGCAGGTATTCGGTTCTCAAATCCACAGCCGGTAGGTAACTCGAGAATGGCTTTCTCTTCGTTTATGTTCCGTTCGACAGTCGTAGAGCACATGCCATCTACTATGCAAAAGCCCCTCGAACTACAGGAACGGTATTCCGGGGGGCTATCGAATTGCTCGTCCGATTCTCTCGCTCCTGCAACGCGCAATACTGACATATTTGCATAACGTCCCGAACTGTGATTATGCAAACTCGATGACGCACGTCATATTACAGCTCGCTTGCACATCTTCCATTTCGCGCATTCAACTCTACTATGTTTCATCTGCTATCGGGGCTAATTTAGCAGTGAACGAATCGAAATTAACATTAACAGAAGGTATGTATTTCGCACCTACATGTGAGATACCATGACAATATCTATGTACACAAAATGTAAGGAAAATCGTACATATTTTCTTCATACGACCATAAAACGATATAAAACAATGAAAAAAGGCGCAGCCATAACAAATATATGAGTACAACAACCTCATAAGATTATTTGACATATAGGAAATATAGTTTTGACGATTTGAAATGACAATGGTGGATGCGCGGTTGATGCGCGGCTCCGGTGATCACTCAAATTAACCAGCCTTTTTCGCGGACAGAGCTCGGATGGGTGACCGCTTAGCCGGGCGCCGACTGGTGCATTGACCATTGAGTGGGAGGCTTGATCTCCTGAAACATTGGTGTTTCTGTTATAACGATCAAGTGGAGAGTTTGGGGAAGTGTAGATATTGGGATTGCTGATGGTCTGACGACGTATCGAAGAGAGAAAATATATGGTGATTAGCCTAGCACTGAGTAACAGCGTTAACCACTGCGCTAATGTCACCTATATATTTCTCTCGTTCGAATCGTCTTATTATATGCAATGTAGGGCTGTCACACACCCCCTTCACTATACTCAACGTCCTCGTCGATTATGCAGAGTTAGGTTTCCTGTTACGCGATTCCATTGAAGTAATCATAGATGCTACGCGAAGCCTGCATCCAACGTCGTACCTCTTCCCTCAGCCGTGTTGAAATCCGCGTTGAATCCCGCGCGAAGTTCTTCACTGCCAGGCCTGTGGTGGCGGGAACATGTGTGTGTGTACTCCATCGGTACAATGTGGAATCGAGGACGTTTTGAGCTCATAACTTCTGACACCATGTAACGATGAAGTGGAGAGTTTAGCTAAGTGCAGATATTGGGATTGCCGATGGACTGATGTGCAATGTAGGGCCGTCACACCACCCTTTACGTAAATGTAAAACTTTCGAAGAATCAGTAGAATATGAGCGCCTGTATTCAGATATAGGGGTGGGAAGTGGGGTGCGGACGCAAACCGGGGTTACGATGGGTTAGTGAAGTGCGGGTACAAAAGTGTTAGTTAGGAAAAGAAGGCTAGGGGGGGAGCAAGGTGAAAATCCTCACGCGTGTCCTCGGCATTGGAACTAATTGAACTACAAAAACTAGTTATGACGATTTTTAAGTTCTAGTTGCCCTACAAAACCATTCGTTAAATAAAAATCAGGAAAACCACGAGGACGGCTCAAGATAAAACCAATCTCATCACTTTAATCAATCTCCGTTCACTTTAAGTGGGCAATATCTGCTATTTTCAGAGGATCTGCGAAGGTTCACGTCACTCAATGGGACTATCACATTTAGATTTCGAATAAGATCTAAATTTGAACTTGAGATGTCAGCAGGAAATTCTATTTCTACGTATACCGAAAAAAAAATTGGAAGTTGCTATTAGAGAGTATATTCATCGTTGAATGTTGTGTCTGCTTCTCTTTGCAAAAGCAACTCTGCACCATTAAATCCCCCGAGGTTGTAGCAATATCTGTTGGGATCATTGCGAACCGATATTGATGCAACTGTATATGCCGGTCAAATCCAGTGGAAAGCTACCGCTGACTAATATCACTGATTCACCGATGGCTTGCTGCACTACCTCTCATATTTCGCTTGCATAAGAATAGCATGCACTGCTGTTCGTAATACGACCTTCTTGTACTGCTTTAAGATGTCTCGCTAGATTTCGACATGAAATACTAGGAAAACGCTTCAGAGATTTCCCCACATGGGAATGCCAGTTTTTATTAGCAAGTTACCGTCAACATCCACATAGAAAAGTCACAAAGATTGTATTAAGTGTAAACTGGGAGTATACCGAGTAAAATAGCTAAGCGGTGCTTTCAATTGCTGTTTTGATAATTGCAAATATTCAGTGATGCAAATGTTATACTTCGAAAAAATTCAAAGATGAACTCATGTTTTGGTCATACCTTAAAATAGGTCGAATGTTTTTGTGTGATTGTATTGTAGTGTACATTTCCTAAAATCCCAAAAACACCACAAAGCTAAAGTCCCGAGCTTTCCCCTTTATTTTTAATGGGCGCCAGGCGCTTACGAGCCGGGAAAAACTGGCGATGTTCAGGAACCAAGCTGCTTTTACCAAGCTAGCCGCAGCCGTCAAATATTGTAGAGTGGCGGGATTCGAATGACAGGTTCTCATGCAGTAAAAATAATAAAATAAATACGATATTATCTTTTACGGGAGTCCTCCACAATGGTTTACAATTTATTTAGAAAAAAACAACGGCTCTCAAGAGAACCCATGAAAATTATATTTAATTCCCGTTAATAATTTTTGACGCTCTCTTCACACGCACACACACTCTATAAAACGCACTCATGAGAAAGTACGGGAATATTAATCACGTCCTAACAAAACTATCATTTATTTCGGGAAGAGCTTCACTTGTTCGCCCGATTCAATAACAAAATAAACCAAATCTATGAAAAAGATCTCGCGCCTCGACATCTCTCTTTTACGGGCGACGCGGTCTAATCCGACTTTCTCTCTCCCACTCACACTTAACACCACGGGAATGATTACACTCTCGAACAATTAACAATAACGACACTTTTCCGAGACATTCGACTCTCATTCGGATAAAAACCAGCTACTCAGTACACCAGTATCAAAAAAATATAACGCGGAACACTCTCACACGTTATCGTTTCCCGATCATTACCGCGCTCAGAACAAAGTAATGGCAGTTTCCCGAGTATCGCTCCAGACCAAAATCCAGGCTATAAAACAATTCTCTACTTTACTCATATCGATCAAAGGCTCACCGTAAAGTCTCGCGGGACTCTCGAAACCCTAATAATCATACACAATAGAGCTCGCGGACTCAACCACGCGTGAGATACCATCGCCGCGCACATTTTAAACAAATTTATAACAAACTATAAAACACTAAAAGAAAAGATGCCAAGCGACAGGGGCTTACCTCAAGCACTACGTCTATTATCCCGAGCTATGTGTCCCGATCTCTCGTCTCCTCGATTAGTCTCGGGAGTTTTCGTGTTTGACGGGAGATACTACAATTCCTTAGTAATGCGACAAGCGAAACAAGACGAGAAAATAACAAAATCGTGATGTACTTCTTGAATTTTCGAGCGAGATATTTTCTCGCCTCGATTTTGTTTCGTCGAGCTGCTCGAAGTTCAAGACTCTCACTTGAACTTGTCTTGAATCTCGAGTAGCCTCAGTTGTCATCAGTTGTCTATTCTGCATGATTCTTAGATTAAGGGAAAACGAAAGCTCAAAACGGTAACGACTGCGTTCGCCGCCGGACCAAATAAAAAACACACAGAAGATCATGGCACGGAAACCGGATTTCCGGGCGAAATCACGTTTCCGCAATTGATCTTTGCACCTTTAACCTCACTCATGACAACTCTGTAATACCTAAAAGTGTGAACGAATCTATTTCAACGTGTGCTTCCAAGAGAGAAAGAGAGAGAGCAAAGAATAAGAGGTGAGACGCACTGTGACTGTATTTTTTCCTGTAAATTAACAAATAAATCAGATTTTAAGCTTCTGTTTAGAACACCCAGATTGTTAAAAATGATTATATTGATACTGTAGCTGTAACGTTGTATAATCCTCAAGACACGAGATTTTCGATTGATCTCGCTTGTCTGTGCAAGATTTTTCGTGTCGAGAAAATACGTGAACATTCTGTCAGTCGATCGAGACGAGAATCATATATAAATGACATTTACGAGCGAGATCGATTGAGATGGTCAAAATTCTCGGTTCTTGTCGCATCACTACAATTCCTCGCAGTGACACGGATCCTTGGGAAATGCCTCGAGATGTGTCGCTCGCGGAAGCACGAGCCTTCTTAATCCTATCCTGATTATTTCGCCGGCGATCAGTCAGACGGCCAACCCTGATTTTTGGCGCACTATATCAACGAATTAGTTGGTGCTTCTGGCGCGCGAAGTCCAAAACAGGAGTTCATAGCGTAGCGCATAAGACGGCGTCGTAGACAGATGGTTATCTACCAATGCAGTATAGGAACGGCAGATCTCATGCAGTTCGGGATGCTCGACGTCTCCTCAGATTATTTTCCTTCGTCGATGATTACTCGTGAGCGCATCTTAGCGCTTCGTGAACTTTACATCTCTCTCTATGCATCCTATGGGTGCTGGTCGTTGACGCTCTTAGGCGACCTTCCGTCGCTCGGCGTACATAAATAAATTTTTTTTTTAAATATCGGGAATTAGAAAAATAAATAATATCATGTAATGCCCTATGGATCTGTCAGGAGACGTCGTACTGCGAGGAACTGTGCTTAAAATTTTCGAGCGTATTCTCGGCCTTTTAACTCGTTACAGTATATAAAAAGAAATTGTATGTATATACCTACACGGAGAGAAAAATGGATAAATAGTTCCATGGACTGAATATTGATTCACGTACTAATTACTAGGTTATGTAATTACTAATAACCCATACAACCACCACGTACAACTTATGTGAGTATACCTCAATATTAATCCGGTTAAGTAACTGTAGATATATTTTATTTTTTACCAGATATAATTTGCCTTGAATTACAACCCGAAATATCAGTAATATTTTTCTGTCAAAAATAAAAATGTTTTGTCTTATAACAGCTTTTCTCAATTTCAGCAATTGTCAGTACTTTAATACTAGAACAGCCACGAATTCAATAAATTCATAAGTATAAATAATACCAAATATAATTTATTCCCACTACTCTACATGGAAGGCATGATAGGAAGACGTTCCTAAGTAGTTTTACTTAGACATGTATATAGCTACCAATCATATGCAAAAGTCTCGTACCGTGTGTAATACAGTTCTGAAAAGTTTGAACTGCCCCCGTATGCAGCGATAGGCTGCCTTTTCGCTTTTTCCATAAATTCCATCACCGGCGGATTCGTATATCAACCAGCAAATTCGTGGATTTACATAACATTGCCATAAATGTATAACCCGCTGCTGAAAGATGAAAATCGTAAGACGAGATACGACTTCTCAACCCCTGAATCGTTTAACTTTCATTTTCGAAACTTCGATTTCTTCAACATTCGATCCGAAATCTGACACACGAAGAGCGAGACAGAGGGTGAGAAGTTCTGCTCTCTCAAGGATGAAACCTGACACATAAGGACGTAACTCTGCCATTATCCATGACCACACCTACACGGACCACATCGGGTTTTCCCATAGCGTATATAACACATACATGATGATTGATCCGTTATTTACAGAGAAGAAACGTTCACCTCGTAGTTGAGAAAAAGTGTTAAACACGTTCAGAATATCATGTTCAACGCACACTCTGCAATCGGTTGTCAGTTGTATTACCCTAATTTTCCTTCGAAGATCTTTCACAGAAGATATATTAACTTTTTCAGTAAACTTTCCTTGGCGTGGAAACAATTTTTACTAAATTTTCTTGTCACTTCTGCAAACATTAACCAATTTGGTCCAGCGGAGGGCTTCAAATTCTACAAATACAAAATACACAGACCTTCTGCACCGCTGATCTTTGGAATTAAAGAACAAATTCACTTGTTAGAGACTAAATTCCTAATTCCTAATGGAATAATAATATATCCATTAAAATATGCTTCGCGCTTTGATTGTATTAATTGTTCAATGTAATTAACGCAATTTTATTAAAATTAAAAAAATAAATTTGATGTTAATTAAATTTAAAAAAAGAAAAAATGTGCACCTGTCGTCAAAACGTGAAGGTAAAATTATCTACGGTATCCAAAGCATAGAACTTGTAAAAGACTTATGGTCCTTGAGGTTCCCACACAAATTATCGCCTGCCAAGGAACACTGAGATATTTCCACATGATTTAAGCTCTTTTCTTTTCTCTTTTCTTTTACCGTCTACATTTCCTTTTCTTTCTCGTTCTCATCTGAATCCTTTTCGAAAGATATCTTCCTCTCTGGTAGTCGTTTTCGGGTTCGTTCGCGATTGACCTCGCTGATTTATCGTGACTCCAGTAGGTTTCTACCGAAGCGTTACTCGACACCCCCACTACAGTCAATCACGTCGAATGGCATCCATTGTATGTCGAGTTTCCTAGATTGATTATCTACTCGTCCTCGTCCTCTCATCCTCATCGTTCCGCCAAACAGTCCTATCTCCTCCTCGCCCATTTCCTCTAAAGTTGAATTCTTACCCAGTATCAACACTCGATCGAATCTGCAAAAGCGTTTGATATCATCGACGTTTTTAAATTTATTCCTTCGAATAAATGCGACACGATCATATTTTTTAATAAAAGAAAATTTAACAGCGTATTAAAAAATCCGTTTGGGACACATTAAATGTGACGAGACTAAAGTTCACTACGTTACTACGGCGAATATTATACGTTTACATTGAAAGAAAAAAGGAGTTGTAAAAACTGATCAATTGAAATAGTTAGCGCAGCTACAACTACTCAGTTGGTTAAACGAACTATAACCTCGTTTATAACGTCCCGATATAGTAACACTGTTATAAATACAAGTGAATTTAATATACAAAACAATATGAGATTTACAAAACGGGTATATGATTTCTATATTAATATACTGTACTTTTTATTTTAAGAATTGTATAAGAATTCTACGATACTGATATTTGAAACTTACATTACGTGAATTTTGTAATCTTGATTTTAATAGACCGATATTGTAATTCAATGACAAATGACAAAAAACAAATGTTTTACAATGAACATCAGTAATCAGCTGCCATCATAACCTCAACTTACAGATTGATTGGTGCAACCATTTTGATTGGGCACCACCGCTATAATTGACCACGTCAATGATTGCTTTTACCACGTCTAATGATTAATTTGTTGGTTTTACATACTATTTTTCGCTAACAATCGCAAACAAATGAGACTACGATTCCGACTTGGATTCAGTAATCCAACTTGAATTCAGTAATAGTTATCAGAACTATTTTGTTCTTTCCGTGTACTTCACGAAGAATCTAGGAGTGAACGAGATAGTTAAGATGGAGGAAGAGATGCATGTTTGTTCACCGTTCGAGTAAGATCTAACTCTATCCAAGAAGTGGGCGGTTAGAGGCGTGGGACGTTCGTATGAACAGACACCAAGAGGGTTGAAACTGTCTACTTCCGGCGTCGTTGCATGAGGGGATGACAGAAAACCGAAGGCGTCGGAGGGTGAAAGAGAGTGAAGTCGTGTTACCGGTTCATCGTCCTTATAACAAATGGCCTATGTAAGAGAATGAAGATTCTCGATTATGGGCCTTAAAAGATGAGCATGTTTACCGCCACAGTGAAAAAAAAGTAGAATAGTCAGCCATGCGCCATCTACTCAGTTGGTTAAAGGAACTATACACGAAAAAAAAGATTAGCTGCCATAACCAAAAAATGAGTTGACACGACCAATCGGTTATTCTATTTCCCTTACAACTCAAATGGTAATACCAACGATTCGAATGGTAATACCGACGATTCGAATGGTAGTCCCAACTATTCGAGTGGTAGTCCCAACGATTGGATTAGTTAACCTAACTAATCTCGCGAGAACTAATCGTGAATAGTTGAGGTTACTATTCGATATGGTTGAGGCAACTAATTTTTCTTCATACCTCGGTCGAAAGTACGTTCCTCCTGCATCGATTGTAAAGCAGAAAGTCTAACTTTAAGCATTGATAGAATTACACTCGCGCCCTCGGTAACAGCGGGAGCAAAAACTTACTCGCGCGCACCGTTACTCAATACATGAGTCTCGTTGCTGCCGCCAGCCAGAATCATATAACCTCAAAACTCGCTCGGATTTAATTTGTGTATTTGGCTGTTAGTTAATATAATATACTAAGTAATATTGACTAAAGATTAATAAAAAAAATCACAAATGAACGAAATGGATTCATGTGACGAAACCACGGACGAGGAAGAGGTATCAAAGATTTTGATGCCGAAACGCAATTAATAGTACAAACAGTAACGTTACTCAAAAAACTGCTGACAGATATACACTAGTCTACGAGACTTATAAAAAATGGCAAGAAGAACATAAAAGTTCTCTATCGACGTAAAATTATTTCCTTTGAAAATGTGTAATTATACTTCTTTTTGTCGATGTATTTGATGCCTCCCCCCCCCCCCCCCAACCAGCAGCACTCGCTTCGCTCTTGCCGCAAATGTCGGCGCAGGCATCAATACATGCTAAAACGTACGTATATTGATTATAAAAATAAAATTCATCACCGTATCACGCAGTGCAGGAATTGTAACTTTCTGCCCTTGTAGTGTAATATAGTATTTTAGACATTGTGTACAGCAAATCGAAAACGTAGTTGCCACAACCAAACATTTCTTTCCGTGTAACCTCGTTGGTAAACTACCGATAGTATCAGTAACTGGCTGACATCATAACTTTAACTTACCAGTTAAGTGGTATACAACCAATTAATTAGATCACGCAGCAACGCGATAGTTGCAAGTCTGAGTCATTGGTCTTACGTACTATTTTTCGCTAACAATCGAAAACAGTTCAGACTTCAGTATAGAGATGTGCACGAGCTTCCTCGAAGCCGCTTGGGACATGCCCGTAAAGCTCGACACTTGTTCGAACTTTGCATCGGGTAACGACGCTACATCGAGCTGCCAGAGTCACTCGAGCTATCTAAGACGTCCAACTCTCCCGAGATGCTTGAACTCTCGTCCTCGCAGGAGCTGGTCGTTCGGGCAGCACGAACCACTCAACACGTTCGACCCGCTCTTCCCGTATAGTCTACACTGTAAAAAATATTTGTGAAATTCACTATACTCACATTCGTATATGAATTTGATATACTGTATATTTACTGAAACCGTGTAGTAAATTCAATTTAATATACGATAAAAATGAAACCCGATGTACGTGTTATAAAATTAAAGCTAACTTATATTAAAAACAACTTTTGTAACAAATTTGACAAGCTGTACATTAATTGTACTGTGTATATCAATTAATACGACTTTTGTAATGAATTTAGGAGAAATTAATAGACCCGTTTCTGAAAACGAGCTTCCTGCATATCATTTTACGTTAAATATTTTGAACAGTGAACGAGTATATTGCAAAATTAAAGTTAACTCATATGAAAAACACGACTTGTATGGCGTATTTAATATAATGTGCATGTCAGTTGCCGTTTTGCATGCTATTTGCTGCGAATCGAGAGGATGGAGCGACACGAATAATTCGATCGGCTTCAGCTGTGTGTGCAATCCCTCGTGAAGAAAATTATCAGGGATGCCCTAAGATAACGTAGGGCCCTATCGGGCTTTAATGTGGACACCATAAAACGGATTTCCTCCCAATTAAGGGATATCACTTCCAATTAGCGGATATCACTCTCAATTAGGGGATATCACTCCCAATTAGGGACCTAATAAGAAAATTCTAGATTTCCATGACGAAATTTAATCGGGCCATATTAGGTCAAGTAATTAAGGGCCCAGTTAGACGTAATCATGGTACCAAGTAAAAAAATAAATAATCATTTTGCTAGATAAAGATCGAATGAGGCAATTCTAGGTTTCCATGACGAACTTCTATAAGGTCTTGAAAGGTTAAGAGATGCGAGATAAGAGCCTTATAAGTCCATTGTAGGCCATGGTAAAGTTTAATAACGCCTTGATAGCTTAATTACTTAAAGGCCCAGCCAGGCTTAATCGTGGTAACAAGCACGCAAATTATTAATAGTTTTGCCTAATAAGCCTCTCATAAAACACTTCTTACTTTCCATGGTGAAGTTTAATAGCGTCCCGATCATCTTAATAATTCGAGCTTACTTCGACGCTACACGGAAAAAAAGGCTTGGTTGGAACAACCAATCAATCAAGTTAGTTGTTAGACTACCAATTTCTTGGTTGGTCTAACCAAGTCACTTGGTAAGCTAACCAAGTGTCTTGGTTAGACCAACCAAGAAATTGGTAGCCTAACAAATAACTTGGTTGGTCTAACCAATTAATTGTCTGGCGCATATATAACCAAGGCACTTGTTTGTTCCAACCAAGCCTTTTTTTCCGTGCAGACGTAATACCGAGCCATATCGGGCTGACTCGAACAGGTTCGATTAGCGACAAACCGAGTCGAACAACGAGACGTTCGAATGAAATCAAGTTGCTGCACATCCCTACTTCAGTGACTAATACGCGACACGGGATATGCTGGAATTAGTTGCCACAACTACTTTTTTCTTTCCCGGTACTTCACCAATAATCTGGGAGTGAACGAGATAGTTGCGATAGACGGAGAGAGATGCAATGTTTGTTACTCGTTCGAGTAAGATCAACCTCTAACCAAGATGTGGGTGGGTAGAGGCGTGGGATGTCCGTAGGAACAGAGACCAAGAGGTTTGAAACTCTCTACTTCCGGCGTCGTTGCGTCGAGGGGATGACAGAGAACCGAAAGCGTCGGAGGATGAGAGAGAGTAAAGTCGTGTTACCGGTTCGTCGTTCGTATAACAAGTGGCCCAAGTACGAGGAAGAGGATGCTCGCTTGCGGGCCTTAAAAAGATGAGCTCACTACCACTATCACCACTGAATATATATAATATAATATATATACATATATGTACGTCGTGCTCGCGCAGGTAACGAGGAACGGACGTCGTTAACGTTAATTAGAGGCGATTTTACATGGAATTTAAGTTTCGTAATTACACGATAATGGCGCCTCGCGTTATCGCCCACGACTCGACTCTCCTACCCCATCTCCGTTCGGTCCCAGCGCTCGCGTTTCTCGCTCTAAACCACGCTGCTTTATGGACTAAGTTGGGCAACCAGGACGATATACGTTGCAAAGGAACAACTTACGAGGAGCTACGCGACTTTTGCTCTCGAACTCTGCACACGAATCTCGCAGTATCAGGGGAAAGCTTGCCCTCAATGAACTACTTCAGAAAAAAAGAAGGTTTCGCAATGCGAGGTTGAACGCTTTCGTACTAGGTCGAAGAAAGTCACGCAAGCGTATATAGTTGTTAGTTAAGTGTTAGGCGGTGATTTTAGGAGCATTTGTTCCTATCGTATTTCAATACACTTGATCAGAATTACGTCATTATGCAATATGAAATTGTACGAAAATCTTTGTATTTGAGAAATAATAATTAGAGTTTATAATTCTGATTAAAGGATAAAAAAATTGCCGTTGTAGCAAGAATCTAGTTACCTTAAACAAATTTTTATATTTAATACGAACATTCTGAACAGAGCTCGTTACGGTAACTAAATTCTCGGTAGAGCAGCGAATTTTTCTCTCCTTGTTGCAGTTTTTTTTTTGCGCTCCTCATAATTATAGGTATTCGCTGTGAGAACAAGGTAAATATCGGCCAAACGGAGTATTAAACCATCGTTATCATTTCAGTTCATTATTTACTGTATACTTTAATTAATACTGATTATTCCCCAATAATGATCTGCAGATTTTGGAAACAGATTTATATATATTTATATAATTGGACAGAACATACATTTTTCATGCAAGATCACGATTTTTTTTTGTAATTAATGAAAATATGTAATTAATGCATTGAAAAATTGATGGAGAATTGCCCTCGGCCATTTTTATAATAATGTATTGGAAACGTGTATTTTTCTTCCTCGTCGAGGAAGCTTTGTTTTCATGAAAAAATTTTGTTTCGAATTTTTCATGTCAGGATACCAGAATAGTTCAAAACAGAATAGTTCATTTGGAAAGAATGTTTACAACTCCGCCACAAAATTTTTTTAAAGTAACAATTCCATTTTTCTCCGTCTGCAATAATCGATATTACCACAGTTTAAAAAAATATATAATTTCGAAACTGAAAAAAGAACGTTTAGTAATTTTATATGAATAACATGTTGACCCTTAAAAATATGTATGTCATTTTAATTATAAAAACACACAATAGCTCGATTGTACTTTTCTTCGATTGCAGGACTACTTGACTCCTTCTCAGTCGTGTTGCAGTAACACGTGACGGTTGCAGTGAGCGGTAGATTTCAACACGAGTTGAGGCTTTGCAGTGGAGAGTCATAAAGGATGAGTTGGCGTCGCTTTCTCACTTTTGCCTGTCTTTCTTGCCCTAGCAGCTATACTTCTTTCCCTCCCAGTCCCTCTATCTCAACTGAAGCTCTCATACACCACCCACTTTACCGCGCGTGTACCACGCTCTCGCAGTTTAACCGAAATACACGCGATCGAGTTTGCCCCACGAGAGATGTGCTCTCAGCTCTCACTGGAGCTGTAACCGCGGGAGACCAGTGGTTATATATATATATATACATGTACATACTCAAACTGCTTCTACTTCCTCGCTGCAGCGCACAGCATAGTGTCATAAAGTGCCGTAGTCGACGGCGCAAGCCCTTTCCTTTTACAGCAATAATTTTTTTCACTTCAACCACTTTTTACAAAAATTTATATCGAATATATAAAGCCCAGATTAAAGTTCGAAAAAAAACACAATAATCCGTCAACTTATGTTCAAGAAAAATGAAATAGGAAAATGAAATCTGCAAAGAATGACCGCTCGTAAAGCCAGCGTGTAATAGTAAGTTTTACAATGTTACCAGAAAATATTCTCTCGACGTCGGAAACTCGAGACGACTCCTCGAGCACCTCGACAATACTTAATCAGAATTAAGACTCAATCCTCGACGACCATCATACGCACTCGTATCGACGACAACGTATATCCCTGCCTAATATAACGAGCGTTAGACAAGGAGAACTGCGAACGTGGCCCTATATTACATGCATGACAAAGACATCAGCATACAGCGCCACGCGCGCCGATTTGTATCGAAGCGTAACGACCTGTAAGATCGCGTAGCCAAACTACTTGTCTACCGAAATTGTAAGGACACGGTCGGTCCTCGAGGAGATCGAACATACCTATTATAAGTCGAATATAGTAGTATAGTGCATCGTCAATTCATTGTCAATTTGTGAAGGAAGCTGGATGTTTATTAACGACGCTTATATTGTCAACTTGTAAACGAAATAGCGAGAAACATTGTCGAAGCAACAAAGATATATTTAATTCGAGTGAGTAAAATCCAATCTACTTATACATCGCCTGTCTACTTCTCTGCCTTCATTAAGATTGCAAATTTATTCCTACTGGGTCCTCAATCGAACCCCTTGTGATGTCTCTTAGCCTAATAATTGTTGTCGAGTTAGCCAAACAAAATTCTTAAATTTATTATTAGTTTGATAGTTTTACTTTAAAACTAATTGGCGCCCATACGATAAAGTTATTGTCAAATTCAGAGCCCTGGCAGCCGTTGACACAGGCCGCGCCGGATGTGGTTTTCAAACAGTTTTAAAACAACATAAAAGAAATCTCAGTGTCAAAAGAAAACCTATCTCAACAACAAAATATGTACACTGTTTCTAATAAAATAAAAGATCGCTGATTCTTATGTTACCTGAGTACACAAGATAAAAAAAGGGACTACTGCACTAAATCAGTTACTTTCTACCGGCTACTTGTATGTCAGTTTTTCTGTACATCGTAGACAAAAGCATAATAACGTTTGCACAAGTTATTGGAAAAAATTAAATTTACGATTTTTTCACATTCATCATTTACATAAAGTGTTAGAAGCAGTGGAGATTTTTTATTAAATTTTAATGCCAAGACCACATTTTACACACAGGACACAGACAGACAGACCGACAGACAGACAGACCGACAGACAGACAGACAGACAGACAGACAGACGGACGGACGGACGGACGGACGGACAGACGCAAATGAGTGACTACATTCTTTAGACTTTAGGACCCTCTAAATATATATTTACGCAATAATCTGAAAACTATTTTTTTATCCACCCCTACTAAGTTCATGAGTAACGATATTTTATCGAATCCATTGTTGTCGTTTTATTCGTCCTGTGATTGGTTGCTAGGAAAGTCCGTTGGTAAACAAGTTCAGTTTGGTGTCAAATTTGACATAAGAGGATGGGCGCTGCAGCGCCCGTAACCTTTTAAAGCTTTGAAAGAGCGCAGCAGTGCAAAAGTTGTTCAGGCACGTGATTTACCTAGTATATATTATAAATATTTTCTATACATATATGTATATATAGCAATACCCTCTTCTTTCTGACTACTTCCAATGTAATGAAAAAATAATAATCAAACGAGAAAGTATAATTAATTATGCGGAAAGGGATTTGTTCCGGTTTATATATCATACGAGAATTGTACGGAAATAATATATATATATATTTCATGTTGATAGCTAGAGAGCTCAGTTATTGTTGTTTTCGTCCAAGATCACTCTGGATTGCAGAACAGATATTAATCATTCTAGCTCAGTCCGGATATCCTTGGCCACCATTTTTCGGGAGATCTTTCAACGTCGCCGGATTTTCCGCAGATATTACGAGTCTGCTAGCTTCACGGTTTTGTTCCTATTCTCTCCTCATCAGCGGGAAAACGACGCGAGTGCGAGCGGAAGAAATCAAGGATATAACGGTAGGTGAGTGCTATAGTGCGCCGCCAGACCAACGATGGAAAACCGTGGACAGGTCTACATCCGCATGAGCTAACCGGACTTTCCGCGCTCGCAGATTAGAGATATTTACGGCCTGGTAAATCAGAAAATGTCGCCTCTCATCCACGCTGTGTTGACCATGAACACCCTCTAAAAACCATCGCACTAAAAAATCTCAACCGTCCGTACCCTTTATCATCTCGCTTTTCTTATTACCGCTCATATATTTTTATTCTATACTTGAATTCCTGTCCTAACTATGTAAACTGGACGCTGGCCGAAGTAGGTAAAAATTGCACTTGGCATCCTTTGCTCATTCCTCTTTGTCACTCAAACGTAACTCGAAAACTTTTCATCGTATTTTTGTACTTTGTGCCTTCTGTGATACTCCATAATACGAGAAGTAGCTCGTACTCGTTTTACTTTTGTTTTCAAGCACTCTTGTTACGTGCCTGTTAGAAATAACTGGAAGTTTGTGAAACAAGGATTCAAAAAGGGGGGGGGGGACGTAGAGCGTACGTCGTTATGTGAAAGTACGAAAAAGGTGAGGATTTTATTTCTGAATTCCCTCGTATCCGTTATGCGTAAGGTGTGAATGTAACGGGGAATGCGACGGAAGGGAAACAGGATGCCAACACGGCAGCGTTTCAGCCATGAGCTTCCTCGTATTTTCAGCAAGCAGAGAAATTTTTAACCGACGGATATACTAAGTTGAAGGGATGGAAAAAAATAAGGGGGTGGTAACAGGAACCGGAAACGAAGGAAAAAATGGAATAAGAAAAGTAGGACTTCGTCGTCGACTCGGAAAAACGAGTTGGGAACAACGTCGACGCCAGTTGTACTTAGTATGTAAAGAGAACGATGCTACATTTTTTTGTCCTTACACACCCTCTTTCCTGCAGACGCTTCCCATATCTATCCTCTTTCCACCTTCGCCATTCGAGTCTCGCAATTTCTATCTTCGTCTGACTCTGTTCGAGTCTCGCAATTTCTAGGTACGTCTGACTCTGTTCGTGTCTCTACACTCTCTACGTCCTACTAGTCCCTGTATTCTCTATTCAGGAGCTTGCGGAATTATTAATATTGCATTTCGCGGGATGCGGACACGGGAAGAGAGCCGGCTGGCATGAGTAAATAGAGGAAGCGACGTAGAAACTATGCCAGAATATAACACAAGTATCTATGCATACATGTACATGGATAAAATTGCACCAAAACTACGAGCACATATGCAGTACGCGGATGGCTCTCGATTGTTCATTGCCGTTCTTGTACTGTGATCAGTCGTTACAACAAACATAGAGGAAGTAATTAAGCACATGTTCATTTATGCCAGTAACTATACTTTTTTGGTATCACAAACATTTTAATTAAAATACTATAGTTTCAATAAAAATTAAATCTAGTTTTGATTTACCAAATACCAAAAAAATGAATAAAAATTAAAACTATAGTATCAATTAGGGAAGAATGGGGGAATATAAAATTCATAAAGTTTATCCCAGAGATAATCTCAACATCTAATCAGTAAAAATAATATAAATATAATCTCTGGGATAAGCTTTATAAACTTATAAAAAATCTGGGATAAACTGTATCAATTTTATCCCAGAGAGCCTTTTAGTCTAATATTGTAGTATGAGTAAATATTACATTCGAAATGTAACTCGCATAACTATTAACAGACTTTACTTGCGACATTTGATATGTATGTAGTTTGTGATATTACGTAATAATAGTTTGAAAATCGTTTGAAAAAACGATCCGGTTACGGTCAATTTGTGATTTTTTATCTAACGAAGTATATGCTTTTCACCACATAATAATAAATTTGAAACCGTATATTGGAGTTTTTTTCATTAGAGCTACTCCATTTAATTTGCAACTCCGAATTTCCAAAAAAAAAGAAGATAAAAATGTGTACAAGAGAGGAAAGATGGCAGCGCCAAAGTTAATGACATTTTGAAAAAGCAATAACGTACGAGTGGTCAATGTTCTACTGGTTGAATTCGAGTGTGCGACTCATATCACTGGGTATACAAAAGTTATCGTGAAATTCCATCGAGTAATGAATGTTCCTGAAATTCTCGATTTCATTGTGACAATTATTGATACATCGCTTTCTTCGTATCCTATTCGCACGAATAGGATTCGAAGGCAAGATGAAAAATACAAATTGCATAACAACATCAGGGTTCCAATATATTTTGCAACTTGGCATAATACACGAGATTGACTGTAAAAAGGTCATATGATACGAATCATGTGTGTCTTGTCATTACTCACTGTCGAATTAAGTGTCAAATTATTCTGTTTGATTTAATAGTTTAGGTAGAACAGCCAATCATACTATTATTCCCTCTTTCACGATCCAACCCTCGATGTCAATTACGCCATTATTAAATTGTCATGATAACTTGAACTTTTGCAGTAAGTTCATTGTTAACTAATTATCTTTAATTACTTGATCAATTGAATTATACATCCAATGAAATTGGTACCATTTTGTTACTGTACAGATAAAAAATATTAGGCACTTGGATGTGCTCGTTTGGGATCTGTACAATGTTCTTATAAGAATATGAATATATTTAAGCTTCGTTGAACCTCTGACACATAAAAATATTTAGGATACACAAATTTTTCAAAATCTAAGAAAAGGAAATATACGAAATACAAGAAATATGTATTAGCATAGTATAATAAAAAATGGTAAGGAAATATAGACATTTGGATGTATGTTAATTACAGATCGTATAGTTTGTGAAAGTTTGAGTTAGTTTAAGTCACATGAATGGTAAATTTACTGTAAATATCACAGAATGGTAATATTTACCCAAAGAACTATTTTGGCCATTCATTTTGTCCTCCTGCTTTTCGAGACATTTATTTCATTGATTTCGACTATAATTTTGATTGGGAGCTCATTATTATATAGGGTGAACCAGCCAGTGAATGGACGGGGTCCAGTGAATGGACACTTTCCATAAGAACAAATGCGTAAAAAAACGTCCATTCACTGGGATTTTTCGTCTGCTTAACTGTCCATTCACTGGTCAGTTCACCCTATATATACTTGCAGTAAAGTAATCAAAACATCACCTATTCAACTTTATGATATCTTGATATTTCCTGTTCCGTTTTTCCACTCATTATTGCACTACTACAGATTATCAAAGGTATTTATTTGCTGTTCTGAATTCACCTATGTGAGTTTAATGCTTACAATATTCTGAATACAGAACATTATTTTTAGAAAAGGGATAAATCACTAAAGATTTATGTACCTCGGCTTACCAGCTTGCCTGTGCCTTAATGATGTACAAGCAAGAACAGAAAGAGCAGCAATGAGGAATAGCTCATAAAGGAAATTCAAATAAACCCGCTTACAGAGCGGCGGTATTGGGGGAGGAGGGGGAGACAAACAAAGAGATTAAAGTAATAATACAAAAATGATTAAATACATAAAAATAGTCACCAGGACTCCCAAGATTTTTTTTTTTAAGTTTATCATAAAATTCGTTGTGTCGTGAGTATTTTAAATGAAATTTTCAAATCATTGTTTAATAGATACAAATATATTATATCTTCCAGTGCTTTTCGGAAATGCGCATTTATCTTTTTATTCACTAGACGCCTTTCCGCACACTAATCTCTGTACAAATAATTATCGAAGCGAAATAAAACTTATTAAAATATAATTTATGAGTATACTGTTTGAACAATTTCGCACTTTCAGTTTGAATGCAACGTTGTATGGTAAATGTTTGCCGTAATTTTCCCACGTATGAAGCAAAGTGCATTTATTCCAACATCCTTCGGAGATACCACTGTGACATCTGCAGTGGTGCAGCAGCAGATCCGTCGACGGAATAGGCGAATATACAGGTAGCACGATATGCATTTATGTGTATGCCTTGCCAATCACGAATTCTCTTCATGTCGGTTATATAGATACAATGCGTGCACAGAGGAACTGAATATATTTTGAAAAGGAGCGAATGGATACATTTTCGATATATCACGTGTCTATCGCCTCATGCAAAACTCTTGTTTCGAAAATCAGGAACAAATAGAGGGGAATGAATCGTGCTTAATGAGCGCATTGTAATTCATAAATTAATTCATCATTGTATACGTTATGCAAAACCGGATTATAAATATCAATATGATTACACAAAAAGCATAGAATACTACAAATATTGATTCGTCCGCGCTTTCGGCTTGAAAAAGATGTTTATAATATTATTAAAACTCTACCACAAGCCCGATCAAATGAAAGCATCTTTTACTATATTTGATGAAAAGTCACAGGTTATTGGAAATTTAATTTTTTAAATCTGCATACAGAAATATTATTTTAAAAATGGTTAGTCTCGCCATTAACGAAATGTGGCATTCAATTCTCAAAATATTATGAAAGACGTTAATATTTATTCAGCTTATACTGTATTTCTTTTTTGCAAAGAAAATAACTACGGTTCACACATATTTTTTTATTCAAGATAAATTTTCTTAATCAGATAGTTCAAGTTTTATTTTAACAATTACTATCAACGAAATTCATATCAACGAAATATGTAAGGTAAACGTACCAATGACGGGACGTTTAATGCGGTGTCTGTTTTGTATGCCAATTTCTGCATACATATATTAATTATTTAGCAAATAGTGGTAACGAATTGCAAGAGTAGAGTTTCTAGTTTCCAAAAACTATACAATAAAAATATTTCTGATTGTTTGATAAATAGTTATTGATTAAAACGCTGAAAAGTGCAGATGTGCCAGTGCCGGGACGGGTATTTTTGTGCATGTCCCGCTGCCGGGACACCAAATGTGCGTATCGGTGGACATCTACAAATTTTAATGCACCCGCTTGAAAAGAAATGCCAAAAAATGTGCGGTACACATATTTACACCTATGATGCAATAAATAAAACATATATGTTTATAAAATACATATATATATTTTAGTAAATCATCAATGAAGTTTTTGCTACCGCATAACCCAACATCCGCGTCAAAATGTCAATCGTGCGATTGTATCCCGGCTCTGGGTCGCAGCGAGATTGCTTACTACTTGCCCCAGTCGCGGAACATACGTTGGACAGTGGTGACAACGTATATTCGGTCAGCTCCTATAACGGGACACAAAAATTACGAGTTTTAAGATATTGTACGTAACATTTGACAGTGTAATCGTAAACTTTAAAAAATTCTGAATTTGATACTAATAATACCTATACTAGAAATACCTATGGAAAGTCTCGAACGAACTATAATCTCCGGGGTATCATATTAATGATTATTCGGCTCTCCTTAGCTAATTGGTTTAGGGATTTGCTGAAAAAGCTCGAACACCATAGATCCGCTAATATACTTATTCTTTACATTTTCAATTTACGATGAAAAACATGAAATCTTTTCACGTATGTTAATTATATATAACAGATACAATTGGAAGAGATATTTTTTAATATTTTATCCATTAAACTCTTAGTATCTACAAATATCCCTTTAGTGTCCCTCAATTGGGACCTGTCCCACCATTGGTACGTTTACCTTACCGGTAAATAATAGAATGAATATGCGTCCGCGCTTTCGGCTTGAAAAAGATGTTTATAGTATTATTAAAACTCTACCACAAGCCCGATCAAATGAAAGCATCTTTTATAATATTTGATGGAAAGTCACAGGTTATTGGAAATTTAATTTTTTAAATCTGCATACAGAAATATTATTTTAAAAATGGTTAGTCTCGCCATTAACGAAATGTGGCATTCAATTCTCAAAATATTATGAAAGACGTTAATATTTATTCAGCTTATACTGTATACTTTTTTGCAAAGAAAATAACTACATTTCACACATTTTTTTTATTCATAATAAATTTTCTTAATCAAATAGTTCAAGTTTTATTTTAACAATTACTAATTCATATCAACGAAATATGTACCGGTAAATAATAGAATGAATATGCTATTGACTTTAATCATTTTTATCTCAATTTATGTTGATTAAAATTGTAACCGAGAAAATACTTTCTCCGGCACCTTCGTCCGCGTTTCCTCAGTTGCCTCCATGCAATAATATGATCCATACCTCACACATCCCTATAAAATACTATTTTATAACAGAAATAGATATACTTTCCTATCAATGTTTTTACTCATTTTTGTTAATTTCACAATTGTGTATTTCCACCTGAGTTTCCGGTGTATTGAAAAAATAGTACTTTACGATACTAGTGCATTAAAACTTTTTCGGACGAGTGTAAGCTTGCAGTTCGAACCAAAGGCGATTGTTGCAATCACACGAATTAAGAAAACGTTTATCGCACGAGTATCGTATCAAATTTTATTTCACAAGGTGTGAAAATGGGTATTTATGCAAAGCGTGCGAAAAACCGCATTTTTCAGACCGAGTGAAATAAAAAATATTAAAGAAGATTCGAAGTAAATTAACTGCTTGCACTTACAAGATGGCTAATAATTTTATTTCGCCCGTCTACCTCTTGATAGAATGATCACTTTTTTATGAAGCAGAAGCGAAGAACGATGAGAAATTTAATAGCCTGCCAGGTGATTAACCGCAGACGAACATTTATATAGAATCAGGGTAAGACCCCTCAATTCTTTTCTCGTCCTTCATTCGTTTGCTCGTTTTCCGCGTCTTACTTTAACGCCATGACAAAGAACGCCTTTCCTATAAAACAAACCTAAACCGTCCTCTCGGTCCGCAGTCACACCAGGGTACGAGAAACCCCTCGGGACTTCACCGTCACCACCACTACTATGGCACCTCATACAGACTTGGCCACACACTTGCCACAAGTAATTTGAACGAGAAAGAAGGAAATCACAGGTCGCTAGAGCTTTGCCAAGCATATATACGTAAGTGACCATCAGAAGCGAAGTAGTCAAGAGTCTAGAGCGGGGGAAGGTACGATCATAAAGTTTACGAGAGTCTTGTAATGTCCAGAGTGAGGCCATGCGGGAATTCTTCGGCTCATTCGACACGCCACCAGTATCAACCCCATCATCAACCAGGGGGCTCTTTCTATGACGAGGCCTGACGGATTCGTATGAGGCTTCCGTGACACCCCTAACTTCTGAACCCTCCGAAGAAATCGATCGTCCCTCTTCACACTATACGACCACTGTAATACAACCCTTCTGTTAGTTCGCTACGCCTTCACGATTTTATGACATCCGACAGAGACGCGAAGAGCCAAGAGTTTACGAAATCGTGGCCATCAAAAGTAACCCTCCATTAATCCCGCGTGATGTTGGTTGGTTAAGATCATCACAATAAAAAAGGAAGAGGTACAATGACAGATTAAGCGATAAGGGAATAGGCTTGGACCTCTCTAGACTCTATTAAATTACTTTCGTATGGTCCAATCCCTTTTATATATATATCTACCGACCAAAATTATTGAAAAATATTTTATGTAACGCATGTTTTTATGTAACGATTTATTTTTTATGTTGCAATTTCATGCAATGAACAATTTTCCTTAAATCTTCATAAGTGGTTTTATTTTAAGGCCACTTCGCACTAAGTCAGATTTGTATGCAATTTTTGTAAGTATTTCTGTAAAGACGATATTTTCTGTTACAGGATGTGTCATTAGTATAAAGAAATATTGATAGCTATATACATACAAAACATTGACTGTTTAACCTTAATTTTAGAGGAGGTCGAGAAAAGCAAGCAGCTTTCTGAAATATATAAAAATATCAATTTTTCAATATTGGAAAAAGAATTGGGAAGTAGAGAGTTACGGAATCCAACGTCATGATGAAAAACAGGCGAAGAGTGGAAACAAAACTGAATAACGCTGCGGCATGCTGTTAGTCCCAAAATTATTTTTACCCAGGTATCACTGAAGTTTCAAGTTACTATTCTTTCAGGAGTCAACAAATAACTTTCTGAAATATATATTGTTACGAATAGCGCAAATAGATTCTAACTGTCGTTACTTTGTTATTTTTTAAGGTTGACTGAGTGCATCACTTGACAAGGAACCAACTTCACAAAGATCACCAATAAACAAGCAGTTTCGATTGACACCGCCGACTGAACAGCCTTGGGGCCCCATGCGGGACTTACAAAAATTGGGCCTTCAGGCCCCAGAAGAGACTTAAAAAAATTCAGGCCAGGTAGACCATACATGGGCGTACTTGACATGGAATTTCCTATATATGGATCGATTCTTGACGCGGCGATGGCGACGAGATCTTTTTATAATGTAGAGAGATATTTTTTTACAATTTCATCGCCAACTTGAAACTACACGCTCAAAATTCTATAGCCAACTTGATACCACTCGCTTGAAATTCCATAGCCAACTTGATACCAATCGCTTGAAATTTCATAGCCAACTTGATACAACTCGCTTGAAATCACGCAAAAAAGGCTTGGTTAGAATAACCAAGTGCCTTGGTTAGAACAACCAAGTGCCTCAGTCAGAACGACCAAGTGCCTTGGTTAGAACAACCAATTGCCTTGGTTAGAACGACCAAGTGCCTTGGTTAGAACAACCAAGTGCCTTGGTTAGAACAACCAAGTGCCTTAGTTAGAACGACCAAGTGCCTTGGTTAGAACAACCAAGTGCCTTGGTTAGAACAACCAAGTGCCTTAGTTAGAACGACCAAGTGCCTTGGTTAGAACAACCAAGTGCCTTGGTTAGAACAACGAAGTGCCTTGGTTAGAACAACCAAGTGCCTTGGTTATACGTGTGCTAGATGATTAATTGGTTAGACCACCCAAGTAATTTGTTAGGCTACCAATTTCTTGGTTAGTCCAACTTACTTGGTTGGTCTAATCAATTAATAGTCTGGCGCATATATAACCAAGGCACTTGGTTGTTCCAACCAAGCTTTTTTTCCGTGTTCTATGGCCAACTTGATACAACCCGCCTGAAATTCCACGACCAACTTGAAAGCACTCGCTCAAAAATCCATGACCAACTTAATAGTGCTCGGTAATCCCCTCTCGATAATGAACTCTAGGGTCAGTACTTCAATGGGTAATCGCCTTTAGCACGGATTATTCTAAATCCCTCAATTATTGACAACGGCATCGGCGACGGCAACGAAATCTTTTTACAATAATTTATAACATTTCCTTTAGAATATAGATTAACGCAAATTGTATATTCACTGTAAATTACCTGTAAAAATATGAATATTTCAGTATTGGAAAAAGATTTGTGAGTAAAGAGTTAAGCAATATAACTTTACGGCAAAGAAAAGGAAAAGAGTGGAAACAAGTAACTGCGACTCGCTGTCGAACGTTACTTTGATGAACTCCAATTTATTTTCCTTTCCGTTTCGCATCGCTTTTCTCTGGCCTCGTTCGATGAGACGTTGAACTGAGAAAAAAAAGGTGGCTTGATTGGCGACGACAACGAGAGGTGAGCTATCTAATCAGAGGGTGTCTCGCGGTGCAGTGGATGGAGTAAGAGAAAGATCGTTAGTTAGTGACTCCCAGGAGTAGCAACTTTGAAATTACTTAGCCTTGCTGTGCGGTGAGGCGCGTGCACCGGAGCTGATTAAAGTTTTTAATTAACGGCATTAATGATTTGTCAGGTAATGCGCCGTTTTGCAACGGAAAAAGGGTTCGATGGCTTCTCCTTCTATCATCACTCTCTTCTACCTTGTCACAAAACAGAAAGTTGTTAGCGTACCAGACGAGATATCGTACAACAATTTATCTAATTATACATAATTAGCGTCAACTCCGCAGCCAATGAGAAACTCCCCTGCAATATAATTAAATTAATACGAAAATAATTAGTCACTCAGATAAGCTCGCGCAGCGGTGCAAATATTTTAGCGAAAGAAAATGATTAATGAGAAAAATTAGTATGCCACATTTTCTACTTCATTTTCGATTAAAACGTATACCAGTCGTTTAATCGAAGCAGACAATAAATTAAGATCATTAATGTAGGCGCAGTATGCGAGGCGAGAAGGTCGACAGAAATGGGGAATATACGGGAACGATCAGAATTCAATGAATCGCCGACCAATTTCCGGTGAATCTTAACATCGACCGCGTTCATTAGCGGCAATTACCGAAAGCATCCTGGTGCTTTCATACACCCCTTCTTGGAATTTCCCAGCTCGTTCTTCGGATGCGCTTGCCGAACGACGAGCAACGACGACGCTTCCCAAGTGGGCAATTAGGCCGAGTGGGTAATTAGAGCTTTAACGCGGGTGCGCGAGCACTGCTAGTGGCGCTCCTTCCCATACGCTAGCTGTTCAATGACCAAACCAACCAACAGTGGCCTGGATATGGCAAATTATGTGTGGATATTATAGGTGGATAATGGTCGCGTGCCCCACCACCGAGAATCTCAATGCTTAATCGCGCACTATCCGCGCAATATCGATTTGCATTAATTTATATTCGAAACGATACATAACGAGTGTTTGTTTTTTGCAGCAAGATACAAATCTGAAACAATGAATTCAAGTTGATTGTTTTTTAACAATAACAATATTAACTAGTTATTACTGGTCTGTTTACGTTATAAAGTTAACTTTTTGTTATTAATTTTTTATTGACTCTTGGTGGTCTATTCTTTTTTTTTTCCTGATGGAATTTTGCGAAGCACTTCTCGGGTGTGAGACCGTGATCGGTATATTCTAAGCGCGCGAAACTGAAGCCTAATTCAAATTTCACTAATGCGAATCTCTTACAAATATCAACTGTAGCTGCTTAATAAATTTAATTAATTCATCAAGCAGCCACAAGCGACGAAATTTTTTCATATGTTTCGATATTAAAAAATTCCATCAGGAAAAGAAAAAAAATAGACCGCGTCAGTAAAAAGTCAATAAAAGTAAATGAAAAAATAATAATAACAATATTCGGTCACGCCTATAACATACTAAGGTTAACTTTTTGTGTCTCCAACCTGCGCGTAAAATGACACTTTTCCGCACTAGTGCGCAAAATGTTGTGAATGTTGTGATCTGCGCACGCATAAACTTTTTACATGGTTTTTAATAATAATTGTAATATCATCAAATAATTATTTCTGTACCGTTTACGTCAAAAAGACAACTTTATGTGCCCCTATTCTGTGCGCTTTTGACATAAGCACTACAGAAATAACTATTACGTGACAGAGCTATAAAAAGGAAATTATATTTTTAAATTCTTTCCATCCAGTTTTCTGTGGAATCTGTCACAAATATTTAATCTTTATGCCTGAGATCTAACCTACAAAAGGCACTTTTTGTTGCACCATGTGAGAAAGATTCGACGCGTATACGAATCTGATTATCGGTGCTATTTTACGCGTTAGTGTCTAATAAAAACTTGACGAAATTGGATTTGAGCATAATTTTTAGAAACGACACAAAAATCTAATTGGCGCCCTAAAACAATTTTCAATTAGACAAAGAGAAAGTATAGAGCCTCGGCAGCCATTGACCCAGGCCGCACCGAGTGTTATACGGAAAAAAAGGCTTGGTTGGAACAACCAAGTGTCTTGGTTATATATGCGCCAGATAATTAATTGGTTAGACCAACCAAGTTATTTGTTAGGCTACCAATTTCTTGGTTGGACTAACCAAGTCACTTGGTAAGCTAACCAAGTCACTTGGTAAGCTAACCAAGTCACTTGGTAATCTAACCCAGTGACTTGGTAAGCTAACCAAGTCACTTGGTTAGTCCAACCTTGGTTGGAACAGCCAAGTGTCTTGGTTATATATGCGCCAGACAATTAATTGGTTAGACCAACCAAGTTATTTTTTAGGCTACCAATTTCTTGGTTGGACTAACCAAGTCACTTGGTAAGCTAACCAACTGAATTGGTTAGACCAACCAAGAAATTGGTAGCCTAACAAATAACTTGGTTGGTCTAACCAATTAATTGTCTGGCGCATATATAACCAAGACACTTGGTTGTTCCAACCAAGCCTTTTTTCCGTGTAGCTTTATTTAGACGAAGATAATAAGTAAAATAAAATAAAGCTGTCTCACATAATATAAAATTCTCCCACACGATTGTTCAGATAAAGTAGTAATGTCTCTGATGCGGAATCGTGTGTCGAAAGTGGCTTCTCCGGGAAAATTCCCTTTTGCCGATGATAGCAAGGTATATTACGGGTTTTGCACTCAGGCCATCAATGCTAAGGGGTGTCAAAAGAGGGATAGCTCGCAACAGATTTAATCACGTTACATTAACGGAAGTAGTAACGCGAGTGCGGGCTAGCCGTGCGAATGAGAGAACCAGCGCGCGGACACGTCAAACTGAATTAACGGAAGTGACGTACGCTCAACGGCTGAAGATATATATACCCGAACACGGAAAATGTTGCTGTCGCTCATGTGAACGACGGCAAAACGTCGCAGGAGCAGCAGCAGCAGCGCTTCTGTTTGCACGTTCCCGTTTTCATGCCTGAAAACGTACGAAAACCAGCACTGACGCAATGCTGAGGATGTTTTACGATGAGAGCAGAAAAGAGATAAAAACAGATGGACAGATACAAGGACTATGGTAGTGAGTAGAACGCGTCGTGGGCAGAAACAATTTTTATCATTTCCTCTCGTTTTTTTTTCATCACCGTGTGTGCCTGACAGACCACATATATATTATACATTCATTGTGCATGAACAATTTGGTTACATCGAAATATTCGCCCGAAAAGACTTCGGCGAAAAGATACAAAAGAAGCCGAGCGTAAAACGTTGCTTAAAATAAAAAATATTCGAGTGCATAAGTTTGCCTAGGCGTATCAACGAAAATATTCACTGGGTATTCCTGAAGCCGGTGCATAAATTCCATTATTGTACCTTCTACCTTCTAGTTGTACTATAGTGTACGAAAAAATCCCGGCGTTTAGTAGACTCTAGTTTGCTTAACTTTCAATTTTTTTAATATAACCAAATCCGAGGTAAATGGCCACGAGGGTGACATTACAAGCTTTTCGATTTTTTTAATGCATAAATCCCCTAAGGGCCAAAGCAACTTAACCTAATTAAATAATAGTCGTGAAATGAGACAGATCAAAAAACGAAAGATATTAAATCTCAGTCACGCCTTCCCTAAAAAAACAGTTTGAAATCAAAACGACTTTGAGATTTTGACGCAACGGGTTTTCAATAAATACTTTTATTTATAGCAACATAATTTTCGGTTTCTTGAACAGTCATTTTATAATTGTGAAATTCGGCAAGCAGTGCCAAAAAAAATGTCGTAACAGATTCGCCGTATGTTTTTTAACGAACTAATTGCTTTTTACACTATAACCTTCATATTAAAAGTAGTTGATGTAGGTTTTTCATGTGTATTTATCTGTTTTATTTTAATCGTAATACATTTTACATTGATAATTGCACATGAGCAGGTTTAAAAAAAAATTTGTTCGGTTCTATTTCGAAAATTTAATCTTATTTGTCCCGGAGCTGAGTAGATGAAAACAATAAGTATTGTCTATCAGAGCAAATAAAAAGGCAGGCATAAAATAACGAAGTATCATTGAAGTTCCATTCACCTATTTTCGACGAGTTTCCATTCAACTATTTGATCCAAATTGGCAATTGAGCTATTGAGCACCGGCCATTGATGCAGTCGTCAGGCCCATATGGACACGGCGTAGGGTTGTTATTCAAATCCAAATTTTCACAAAGAAGATTACATGTAACAAATCTGTAACTATTGTGCCGCTGAAAACGAATTCAGTTTTTCAATACGGTTGAAAAATAGTTCAAAATAAATGTGCGAGCAACAAAAAAATAAAGCTGGTGAAAATGTGGCGTTTACGAATGGCTTATACATGAAAAACTGAAATTAAAACCTTTCACGAAAGGCGATCGGATACTGCGTTCAGAAAACAATGGGTACCGTGGTATAAAATAAAGCCTTCGTTCTGATAAAGTGAAAAAAAGAACAAATGGGAAACGGACAAAAAGTGACCCACGATGAAAAGCCATTTCCTATATTGGACTCAACGTAAAAATCTCACTGTGTAAAATCACTGTTTCGAACGTCTCTATTAATTCTTCGACGTCAAACGTTGTGGCTTTTCATATAACAACAAAAACTGAACAATCTGGGGTTTCACCAGTGGAGACAGAGCCCTGTTATTTTTCATTTACGCATAGAATAATTGTCGAATTGAAAAACTCGACTGAATATCTGATCATTTTTTACATAATTTCGCAACCACGTTCTTTGATATTTTTGCATTCTTTGTCAATCCATAAAAATACCGAACAAAATCTGGGATAAACGCTTCGAAAAATACAGGGTTAATCAATCTGACTCAATTATCAAATTGTATTCACTCGGCGTCAAAAAGTACAAGCAAACTTTGCATCAACACGTTACTAGCAGAAAAAAATCATTCGGAATAGAAGTTTGTATTCTACAGAAAACTCCATTAAGGTTCGAAGTGAAAAAAAACAGGAAAACAAGTCTCGAGATCGCGCGTGCCAGATTTTTTTTTCCGGGTTACCAGAGCGCGAAGGGTGGAAACTGTGGAAAGATCTTATCGTCTTGTGTCCATCAACCACACAATAGAGCTGTGGGTTTTTTTTTGGTTCCAACCGCGCTCTATCGCTCTCGCTTCCATTCCTGTCTCTCGTTCGCGGAACGATTTCTTTTTATTCCAGCGTGACCACAACGCGCAAACCGTGTATTCGCTTCAGCGTATATGAATTATTTCCTGCCACCGGAAATTGACCGACCGGACCACCGTCATCCGGCATATACCCACTGTTATATCACTTTATACTAATTCCGGAAAACATACGTTCGCAACTTGCAATAAATCAAATCAGCGCTGTAGGTTATGGTGAAGTGGCTGTCGATATGGCTTTTTCGGTTCTTTCCGAAAAGTGTGAGAGGCGAATGCTACATAGAAAAAAATGACTGAGATAAAAGGCACAGTTTTAGGCCTCGTAGTCATTGGCAGCCTTTTACTGCCAACTACATAAATATTGCATTGTGAAAACTCACAATACAATACTTATACACACAATGCAAAGATTATACATAAAAATATTTGATTCGACACCTGCAAATATAAAATATGTAAATATTTTATGGATGTATCTGTTTGTCTGAATCCAAATTTACAAATTCAATATTAATTCATCGTATGAACGTAAATATATTTTTTAAACACATTTTAATATTTGCGTTTGTAGTTGCAAAATAAGGTACTATATGAAGCATTTTTATGCGAAGTTGTAAATACACAATGACTTTCAAATTTATTACATTTTTTAATTCTTCGTTCTTTAGAATTGTGACAAGAAAATATATAAAAGTTTTATTGACCACTGTAAACTATATTTTTTTAGATGGTTGAATATAAAATCAATGAAAAAATGATAACTAATGGAGAAGTTGACGCCCCTTTACGTTCTCCATTGAATCTTTGTTTGTAGATTTTTCATATTCATTTTAATGGAAAAGAACTTTTTTTTATTTTTTAATAAAATGCGGGAATAAATCTGTTTAAACAAAAGTAACACAATGAATGCATACATTTGACATATTTTTGTTAGTAAAAAATACACAAGCCTTGTGTAAAATAAAAATACACAATTTTTAACATATTATTCATATACTTTTTTCGTAAATCTATAGGAACTGATAAAAAAAGTATGTGTCGAATTAACACAAAGTGTTTGTGAACAGAAAATTTCTGTCAAAAGTACAATAATTTCAATTTCGTCTTTACTCTGTATAACATCTTAATGGCGACATTTTAGCAGGAACTTCAATTAGTTGTAGTGAAAAAAGAAATTGTACAAATATTTTATGTTTACCCCTTATATTCAGGCAAAACTTGTTCATATGTGACAAATATTTTTTAATAAAATATTCTGCAACACACGTAAATTAACTTTATTTTTCTAAATCACACCGAGTTCTTAAAAAAATATTGAGGATGCCTTTTTACAAATCATCTTTCATTGCAGTCGTGTTGCTGTTCTCCAAATTAATTATTTTTTTAAATTTCTGATTCATCGAAGCACGTATGCAAACACAATTTTTTCACCGAGGTGTAATCCAAATAAAAATCATAATATATAGAGGGTGCTACTTTTCTTGTCTATAAAAATAAAATAGTTTTTTCTATCATAGTTGGATGTTTCTTTACATTCTTTATTTAATAATAATTTCGTACTTTAATTTAAACTAAATATATAATAATTTGTATTAACAAAATATATTTTTATTTTTTTATGGAACGTGATACAGAATGGTGTTTGTAAATAGCATCACTTGTCTAGGCCGCCCACATCCAAAAATCGCGCAACGAGAAAATAAAATTTTCAGGTGTATTCGAAAATTTATTTCTCAAAACTCCGCAAACAAGCTGCAACAACAACAATTGGTTAAATTGCTTGTAGCATCAAAGAAGATAGTCGTGTACAGAAGCACCGATCCCGTGGTACGATTTAGGCGGGTATGCTTATGGATCTGGATAACGGTGACATGACTATAGAACTGTAAGCACCCCAGCCTTGATCATCCCATAAGACCTATGGTTCAATACGTCTATATCATTTTCGGTAGTACAAAGAAAATTGGTTAATCCAGCCGAGTGGATTGGTTGGTCCAACTAAGATAATTGGTTGATCCAGCCAAGTGGATTGGTTGATTCAACTAAGAAAATTGGTTAATTCAGCCAAGAAAATTGGTTATTCTAGCCAAATACATTGGTTGCCGCAGCCAAGTAAATTGGTTAAACCGGTCCAGTGAAATGGTTATTCCAACTAAGTACATTGGTTATTCCAATTATTTAATCGTAGTCGGTCCGACCAATAACTTGATTGCTGCAACTAACCTAATCTAAGTTCCATTGGTTGATGCAACCAGAAAATCGTTTGGCGCATATATAACCAAGATAATTGGTTAGAGATAACCAATTTTTTTGTTACTCCAACCAAGTCGTTTTTTCCTTGTCCTTTTCCACGGAAAAAAAGACTTGGTTGGAACAACCAAGTGCCTTGGTTATATATGCGTCAGACAATTAATTGGTTAGACCAACAAAGTTATTTGTTAATCTACCAATTTCTTGGTTGGTCTGACCAAGTCACTTGGTTAGCTTACCAAGTGACTTGGTTAGTCCAACCAAGTGACTTGGTTAGTCCAACCAAGAAATTGGTAGCCTAATAAATAACTTGGTTGGTCTAACCAATTAATTGTCTGGCGCATATATAACCAAGGCACTTGGTTGTTCTAACCAAGCCTTTTTTTCCGTGTAATTTTGTATTGAATCGATACTGTCAAATTATCGTAATGTTACCCAAGATCTCGAACACATTTGACGGTGCAAACTGAACATCTCGTACTTCGCAGTTGCATTTACATATATCGAGATAGATTGAGATTCATTTGTTCAATATGAGATTCATTTGTTCAATATGAGATTTATTGGCTTCATGCGTCTCGACTTGTCTTGACTTTCTTGAGGGCACCACTATTCGCTAGCGTAAAGTGCCAATCACTGTATCGTTCACAACAAGACCCTTCAGCAATACTTCTTCCTCTCTTGAAAACACATCCGGTCCTCGGGCATCTTTATCGAGACCCTCGATCAATTCCGGTTCCAATAAACGAAAGGGACGACGTAAAATAGAGCTCATTTTTAGACATCCCGTGAAGCCAAAAAAAAGAACCTTTTTTTCTCCGAGCTCTTTTCATTCTCGTTTTCGCGTCGCAGTGCCTGATGACGTGAGACGAGAACTTGGAACGTCGAATCGAAAGCCCTCCTGCCCGTAATACTCGGGAACTTCAGACCAGGGAACTTTCCATAGTTGAAGAAAACAAAGAACTCACGTAGATGAGACGCTCAGAGAGTGAGAGAGGCGAGGGGGTTTTCCAAAAGTGAGACGAAAAGCAAGGAAAAGACATACCAACATATATATGTATATATATAGGAAAAGAAGCGAAGACGAGAAAATGGAGAAGAGATTGGAAGAATTTCTACGAAGAAGTGGGAGAGCAAGTTCTGAGAGTTAGCGAGTCATGGAACAGCAGGAAGGCGACGACGAGGATGAGGAAAAGCAAAGGGGAACGAAAACTAAGAGTGCGCAAGCTCGGGGCTCCTTCGAAAACGACGTTTAATCTCGAATCGCGATATCGTCTTTGCCAGCGAGCAGAAAGCCCCGTAACAGCCGAGAAAACGGGGGGAAAAACCGCATTAAATTCTCTGTATCTCGTCGATTTAATCTTTTGCTTCGCTCAGTAGCGAATGAACGAGCTGGAAAGTGGAAGAGGATCCCCACGAAGAGAGAAAGAGAGAGGCCAAGGGGATCAAGTTTGGAAAATCGAGGCCAGTGGCGTGTGACGTCAGGAGTGAGATGAGAGACGGGGGTTGGGAGGGGGTTCGTTGACAATTTCGTGCTTCGATCTCTTTCACCCTGGCGCCGAGTTCACTACCCCTCTCTGCCTCTATGTATAACATAAAATCCAATGAAAAAAGATTAAATGAAGCGATGTACAAGACTCGCTCGACGATGAGGATCGTCAACGTTGCATTTAAAAAAAACGTTAATTTCGTTGTTCATTCGGCCACGGAAAACGAGAGAAGCATCAACGGAAGACGAGTAATTGTACATTTTAATCTCGAGGCGGAGGAAATAGCGGAAAACGTAAAACAGTAATGGCAACCTCGCACGCCCACAGTGTTTGTAGTACAGCAACCAGAGGCTACTATTTTCATGTTACACCCGTCTACGTATGTGAGCACGTGATATACAAAGGGATATTTCAGCTTGGAACGCATCGCGAAACCCCACATGTAGTACAGTATAGGAAGAGAAGGAGAGGGAGAGAAAAGCATAGTGCCATATATTTTGTAGCCCTGCGGGCTGACTCTCAAGCTCTGCCGTTTCCCCTATCGTGACACTCAGGGTCGTCCGGTAGTAGGAAATTAGAAATCACGAGTGGTCGAAAACCTGACTGGCTTTTGCGCGTCCGTGAAAGCTCTTGTGTCCCCAGAGCGAATTCACGACGGTGGTTGTGAGAGTTGGAAATATAGGCGCTGGTCGTGTAGTAGTTGGCCAGCGAGAGACAGAGAGAAAGAACGTGGAAAACGGCTGAGAGTAATGTTGCCACGAAATTGCGCGAGCTTCGAGAATCGCTACGTGCTGAAAATGTCGGAAGATGAAGTGGAGAGAGGACCAACCTTGCGGTGGATAAAATTGCTTGAATCGCGTTTTTCACTCAACGAAAAGAAGAAAAAAAGGTTTTACTTCACGGACTATCACGCGGTAGGCAGTAACTTGCATTGTTACGTTAATTATGATTGATGTTTAATTACCCATTCGTGTGATGACACTTAACTCACAAAACCAGGTGAAACGCGAGTATATGGGTCATTCCATCCAGCTGCCCACGGAAATCCGTGAGCCTAATACTTTTATTTGCCTAAAAATTTTACAGAATGTTTACTACGATACAAAGTGAAGATCTGCCAAATATTAGACCCTACAATTTTTTTTCTAATTAACACCCTTATGGTAAAGAGGGTTTTGCAATTTTACATGCACTATTTGATTTAATTAAATACGATCACAGCTTATTCACTTAGCCCAATAAATCATTGATGTTAAGTCCTTCTGTAGTTTTTATATTGAATTTGTAGGATTATCCTTTGAACGAGCTGTCTAACTTTTATAAGCGCATTACTATGAGTATTATGCAATAATGAATTCTATTTTGAACATCATAACGAAAGGTCATTCACTCCTAAGTTACAGACTGCAAGCGATTTCACGACTGTATTTTATATAATTTTAAACAATTTATGAATGCTAGACATTTGATAAATTTCGAACGATTTTTAAGATTTGAGACATTATTAGATAATTTTGTTTCATTGGAGCGAAATCGATGCCCCTGGAATATTATCTAACCGGTGAGGATAAAGAAAATTTAATAATGCCGGATATATAATATTGAAACTGTTCTGTAGACACTCACTTTATCGAGAACAAAGAAAAGACTTGAAATAGAACCATGGGGTTTGAAATGCTGGCTGATACAGAGTCTGCGTACACGGGGGGGCGACCGTTAAAAAGACCCCCTAGTGGTATTGCTCACATAGCTCAAGTCACAGGATATCGGATCGGCGACAACACCCGGATACTGTTGAAAGTGTTGAATCGAACCCATTTCATCACTGATTTAAATCTCGCCTTTTTAAGTACAGAAAAAGGCGGAAATGTATAGTTAACGTTTCGTAAGTACCACACGGAAAGAAATGTTTGGTTGTGACAACTGCGTTTCCAATTTGCTGTACACCATGTCTCAAAAATGAGTTACCTCAACTATATCGAATAGTATCAACTACACGGAAAAAAGGCTTGGTTGGAACAACCAAGTGCCTTGGTTATATATGCTCCAGACCAATTAGTTAGGTTACCAAGTGACTTGGTTAGTCCAACCAAGAAATTGGTAGCCTAATAAATAACTTGGTTGGTCTATCCAATTAATTGCGTGGCGCATATATAACCAAGGCACTTGGTTGTTCCAACCAAGCCTTTTTTCCGTGTATTCACGATTAGTTCTAGCGAGATTAGTGATTAGATTAACCAATCCAATCGTTGGAACTACCACTCGAATGGTTGGGACTACCATTCGAATCGTCGATATTACCATTCCAATCGTTGGCACTACCGTTTGAATTGTAAGGGAAATAGTATAATCGATTGGTTGTGTCAACTCATTTTTTGGTTATGGCAACTAATCTTTTCTTTCAGTGCATATCAAAATATACAGGGAAAAAAATGTTTGGTTGTGGTAACTACGTTTTCGATTTGCTGTATACAATGTCTAAAAAATTAGTTGCCTCAACGATATCGAATAGTAACCTCAACTATTCACGATTAGTTCTCGATTGGATTAGTTAGGTTAACTAATCCAATCGTTGGGACTACCACTCGAATAGTTGGGACTACCATTCGAATCGTCGATATTATCATTCGAATCGTCGGTATTACCATTTGAATCGTTGGTATTACCATTTGAATTGTAAGGGAAATAGTATAATATATTAGTTGTGTCAACTCATTTTTTTGGTTATGGCAACTAATCTTTTCTTTCAGTGCATATCAAAATATACACGGAAAAAAATGTTTGGTTGTGGCAACTACGTTTTCGATTTGCTGTACACAATGTCTAAAAAATTAGTTGCCTCAACGATATCGAATAGTAACCTCAACTATTCACGATTAGTTCTCGATTGGATTAGTTAGGTTAACCAATCGTTGGGACTACCATTCGAATCGTCGGTATTATCATTCGAATCGTCGGTATTACCATTCGAATCGTTGGTATTACCATGTGAGTTGCTAGGGAAATAGAATAATCGATTGGCTGTGTCAACTCATTTCTTGGTTATGGCAACTAATCTTTTCTTTCAGTGCATATCAAAATATACACGGAAAAGAATGTTTGGTTGTGGCAACTACGTTTTCGATTTCCTGTACACAATGTCTAAAAAATTAGTTGCCTCAACCATATCGAATAGTAACCTCAACTATTCACGATTAGTTCTCGATTGGATTAGTTAGGTTAACTAATCCAATCGTTGGGACTACCACTCGAATAGTTGGGATTACCATTCGAATCGTTGGTATTATCATTCGAATCGTCGGTATTACCATTCGAATCGTTGGTATTACCATGTGAGTTGCTAGGGAAATAGAATAAGCGATTGGCTGTGTCAACTCATTTCTTGGTTATGGCAACTAATCTTTTTATTCCGTGTATGTCAGCCGACATGATGATGATTTTAGTTTCTTTCTATTTAGCCGTACATCTTGTATAAGTTGTGGCGGTCAAGTATGCTTTAAATATCGCGCTATCTCAACACAGATCGAGAAAATTCAGGAATCGAACGAATATTGCCGATCTATCAATAGACGTGATACCCCTTCTATTCTTCATAATACTTTCATTGTCTCTCCGCTCGTCGTCCAGTATACAACTATTAATTAACCCTTTGATGCACACATTTTTATTTTTAAAAAGTTACTTTAATTAAAATCGAGAAAGAAAACGTTGAAATGTTTAAAAAATGATAATAATCTAGGTGGGATGTTAAACATCCCGCTGTGCATCAAAGGGTTAACATAATACGTGGTCGCTCCCGTTTATTTCTTTATTCATCAAGAATATCATCTCTCCATCCAGGCCTGGAGTTATTCGAAAGATGAGTATTTCTTTATATTACAAACTACTAATAATCGTTGTAATGAAATTTGGACGATAAATAAATAAGATCATTTACATTCTTATTTTATTTTAACAAATATAAAGAGAGAGAAATTTTATCTTATAATTTGATTGTTATTCGAATTAAATTGACAATATTAAAATCACCAAAATTATCATTTTGTGTATATATGTGTGTGTGTGTATGATGCGTGATTGTATTTCTTCATTTAGTATTAATATGAAATGATTAATATTATATGTTGAATTTGAAATATTATCTTGTAATAAAAAGGACTATCTACATCCATAATTTATTAAATAAAATTAATTACCTTATTTATTTATTTGATTTACATATTTTTTATTTTAAAAAATGCTATATAATGCCACATTATAGTTATATTATCAAATTAAATCCTACTGTTGCCATAATTTTGATACCATTAGTTTTTATTCATATTCGCGAATATTTTTTATTTGTTTTTCAAATAATAATAAAAATCTAATCACCAAGTAAATTATAAATTATGTTTTAAAAATAGGTAAATGTAAAAATATCACTACAAAGTAAAACGACCCGATCAGACGTTTTTAGCATTACACCAGGCACAAATCAGGCCCTGACCGGGCCTTAGCAGCACCACATTATCGGCTGATGTAACGCTCTAAATTTCTACTCGGCGAAGTGTATTACATTTTCTCGGAATACTCTAATGCAGGGACTATAACGTGACCCTGATCGATTTATGGATCGTGCTTCCGCGGGGTGGTTATGGGGGACAAAACCACCCTCCTGTCGCACGTCAACGCATTCTATGTCACTCTTCCAATCAGAGTAACTATTTCTCGACACCGTATCACAAAATCCACTTTATCGCTTGAAATTTTTACACATAATATTATCATTTAAGTTTTAACATTTAAGGTTTAATTCAACATTGCCATCAGTAGAACAGGGATATCAATATTTATACGTAGGTTCGTAGTCAATTACGTAAAATTGTATATATCTCTCTATATATGGGGCATTCCGAATCGACCGGAGTCTGACCCTCGACCTCCCCGATTTGACTCGTAATTTTTTGAAGGTTTGTGTAAACCCTCAAATGCATCAAATTTTATTTTTTTCATTTTTTCTATACAATTTTTTTTTAAATATTTTTTTAAAGTGACATATCGAGTGCCATAATTAAAAAATCTGAAAAGTACATTGTTGAATATCAAAATTCCAAAAAAACCAATTTTGTTTTTCAAGGTAATGGAAAAAACTTTACCGGTTTCTTACAAAAAAAAATTCCGAGGGTGAAATTATAATTTTGAGACACGAGATACTTAAGAGTTTAGTGGTTACATAAATAGATGCATATATGTACGAAATAACATTCTTGGGGGTTCCCGAGTACCGAACACTTCGTTTGTCAAATAAACACCATAATTAAAGTTCTACGTAGGAAAAACTAGTTAGAGTGTGTTTATGATGTGGCTGAAGTGATAATTATAGAGCGAGCGAGCGAGCTTTATATGATACATCGTTGAATTCTTTGTAGTGAGGAACTCGTGACAAATATTAAAGTGTTGTATGCACAATCGCCATCTTGTCGTGTTTTTACTCGTTATTTTTTTGCACAGCATCACGCACACTTTGTGCTTTGATTTCGTGGAAAGACCAGCCGAGCGGAGACGTAAATGAGTTTTATCAATTTTTCATCTCGGGCTATTATTACATTAATTTTTTCGAACAAGTGGTAACAAACCATGTATTGTTTTCATTTTATACATACGTTTGAATATTTTAAGCCAATTACGCGAGAACACGCACATGTAATTTTCACGTTAATGTAGTTGTTGCAATTTCTGCACGCGTCCCTATTTCAGAACTTTCGATGAATTTCAACAACCGTGGAATGTATTCGCTCGTGTTTTACTTTCGTGCAAAATATGATTAGCCACATATTCAAACGACCGTTTGCATAGTCAGCTATGCAACGTCAGCTAGATCTTCCTAGTTACAAGTTCAATTTTTTTACACCTAAATCGTGGTTATTATCTTTATAACAAATATTTGGCACGGTGAAAATTACGACAATGCTAAACAGTAGAAAAAAGTTCGATTCTCGAAAAAAAAGCAATTTTAATAATTTATTGTTGACAAATGCTTTAAAAAAACCATGCCGACAGCAGTGGACTCTCAGTCGGTATTTGGCTTCGGTGGTCCGCCTAATAAAGCTATATTTCTTGCCGTTGCAACTTGGATGTTGGAGCCGTTGGCAGTTTGTCTCAGTCTCTGTATTTCTCATACAGTCGAAATTCAGCAAAAATAAAGCCGTCTGCAATGGCAAGGTTTCCCGCATTTTCCTTGTGCTTTTTTTCGAACGCAATACAGTAGCGCATTAGGAAAAGTTGCAGCAAAAACCTAAAGATGCACAATCGAAACAATAACAAAAATCATCCCGACATACGATAGAAAATGTTACAAACTATGTTCCATCGGAACTTGAAGTGAATCGGATTATTCGGCGGCATTTTGTTTGAATAATAGTGATTCTATTGTTTATTAATATTTTTTAGTAGGAGTAATTGTGTGTTAAATCTCGATCTCGTCATCCCAATAGTCTCAAGAGAAAAAATATTGAAAATCGACCTGTTATGTCGGCGCCAAACTTATGCACGCCCCTTAATTAATTAATATGTGGTCCTTGCAAAAGACACCCATGGCCGTGGCTCACGCATTAATTAATTATTTGAGGCATTATCCGGCAGTTTAGTCACTATAACTTTTGAAAAACTGTTTTTACGTCTTCAACTCGGCGCTTTTTCTATAGGCTCTGTAAATATCACTGTAGGTTATACAAAATTAAGATGAAAACCAAAAGTGTCTGAATGAGTGAAAAGATATATAATCAAAAACTGTAGGGGTTGCACTGACGGTGAATGATGCATTTATGGGATTATTGAGTAACAAATGATAGTAAATACCGAAGGGATATCACAAATAATGAATAGAGGAAACGTATAGTATGAAGAGAACTGTAAGAATATCTGGTACTCCCATTTAATATTGAGAATATAATTTTACTCAAGTCGATTCACATATCGTATTTAGTGCTATCTCTTTACAAAATCGTATCTGAGCGCCTACGCTTCTATTTCACTTTCTGTCCGGCTTTCCTATAGTACAATCCTGATGTATACTCCAACCACAAGTCGGAACTACCAACCCGAAGCGTTTCCGTTCAGGAACTTTGCAAGGGTAGTTCATTGCTTGCTTTCAACGCCACTGAATCGAATGCTTAACTGCCTTCCACTTCAATCTCTTCTATTGGCAAAAACTTGGTCCAATTAAGGGAGACGAGTTACCCAAAAATCAATGATTTTCATTGAAATATCTCCGTTTCTAAAACCTGATCGCCCGAGTAAAAAATTGTACCCTCCATTAGCCCTCCGTGAAATCCAAATCCTTTGTACATGCGATTGCCGCCACCGATTTTAGCCTCTGTTAAAACTACAAGAACCCCACTTGCAGATTCAACTTTATTCACTTTGGGAGGCGCAATTTTAGTGCTGATGGTATTTATTGATACTAGAAAACTTCCGCAAGTAGAGTGCGTGTGTCGGTGCAACGATTTTATTTAATACATATAATATATATAATCAGAATTCCCAAAAATTAAGAGATCTAACAAAATTTTCCAATAATTCCAAATCTTATCGAATCGGAAACTCTTTATAGATTTGACTCAAATTGATTATTAATTGTCCTTTAACATTCTTTCAATTATAAATTAGTATTTAGCTTGATAACTTCAAATTTGCGAAGTCTGGAGCATTTCCAGACTTTAGAAAAAAATGTAAAGTCCCATCATTATATGGGGCTTTACATTTTTAGTAAAGCAGTACGACCTCTTTGCTCAAAGAAATAAATACGGGATTTTCAATTGTGGAAACCTGGCATGGATTTTGCTAAAAGTAACAGTGAACAAAGAGGTCTGATTTACTTGACTGCAGAATTTCAATTCTCCCCGATCTCTTCGCTTATCATCTTATTCACGATTGTTCTGTTGATCCGCATGTAGTGACTCCGCGTACGCCTGGTTTTGTTGCTGCCATAGAGACTACGTCGCACTTTGTCGTTCAACATCTTAAACCTAGTTTAATATTCGCAATTAACACATAATCCGGAAACCCCGAAATATTGTAAAGTCAACCAACTTGGGAATTCAAACCGCGCGCGCCCGATATGCTTGACAAAACTGTCAGAATTGCAACTGTCAAACGTGTTAAACACGAACTCGGTCTCGGTCTTGATCTGATCTCGCGCCAATTTGGACCAATCACAACGCGAATAACACGATGACAATGGACCAACTCACACTTCGATAAAATCTCGCAACATACTTTTTAGACAAGGACTAGCGTTAAGCGGACTCGGGAGCTGAAGCGCCCGAGTCTCTTTCTATAGGTTTTGACATTTGACATAAACAAAACAATGAATGCATGATTTTGGTTCCGTTCGCCGACCAATCACAGCACGAATAAACCGACAACAATTAAATCTCGCTCTTTCGATAATAAAACTCGAAAATCGATATATCTCGCCACCAACTTTTTAAGAGAAGATTTCGTAACGAAGCCTTGACAATGTGATTAAAAGATTAAATGATTTAAGATCGGTTGTATCCCAAAACCTACTTTAAAAAAAAAACAGATTTCGTTGTAACAGCAACAATGCTTCAATTTTCATTATATAATCTTATTAACAAGGACACAGAATCGGAATCAAGTATGCATACAAAAAATATTTACTACATTCGTAGAATAGCAATTTTTAGGCATTTCTTTTTCCATTTAAAATTCTAAAAAAATTTGACGCATTAGTGTGATTCGTTAAGCATGCTCCTATTATCGTTCATTTTTTCGTGCAGAAAAAATGCATTTACAAGAAATTTTAAATGCGAATCTTTCGAAGTGCCTTTTTCCATACAAATTATTTTTTGCAGCGGGAACGGATTTCGTTCGGTGAAAATTCTATAATTTTATTTAATTTTTTTTTTTAGTATTAGCCGAGAGAATTTTTTAGCCCGACGAAGGTACGAGGGAAATAGTGAACGAGACTCCTACCGGTCAATTGGAAGTGCCAGTCTGAGTGGATCTCCCAAATCACTTGCTGTGGCATATAAGAACGAATAATCGATAAATCGATAGCTCGTTTCGCAGATTACTCACTCCAGCATTAAACGCCCAATTCCCTAGTGGTTGTAATGGGAAAGAGAAGAGACAGAAAGCACCAACGAAAGGGTGGGAAATCGTTCAACACATGAATATAACTGCGCTCGAGTCAGCTGCGGATCGTGTTCCAAAAGCTAGCTTCGCCACTTCCAGTGAAACCGATAACCCTCTGATGGACCTAGTATAAAGAAAGCGATGAAAGCTTCAACGACTTTTCTTTCATTTTGAAACTTCTAATCGTTCTCCATTAAAACTTGCACTCAATTTCTGTAATTACATTAGTGTATTAATCACTTTTTTTATCTTATTAATTTAATTCCTTGAAGCTCAGAAGGAAGTAAAATGCAATTCCAGGAGTGTAGTACATTGTTACAGTATTCCAATAAAGGTAATAACGAGGCCGTGGAAGAGGCGAATGAATATTATGTGAGATAATTTTTTCATAAATGTAAATTTGTTTTATAAATTTTTAAAATTCGTCCTCTAATGAAAAATAGCTTTGTTCCAGGGCGAATAAACTTCCAAGCGAGGTTAAAAAAAATCATCTGTACATTTATGAATAAAAATAGAATTTTTGATAAATTGACTTTTTTTATTTTGTTCCGAGTAAATGAGCTTTTATTTCGCGGAATAAAAAAGTATGATGTATTCTTAAAAGTCAGTGTTACTTTCTCTGACCACTTTCAAAATTTCAAAAGCTATTTTCTCTCAAATAACTCCACAGATTGCGCTTGAATTTTGAGATAATAGGCGGAAGGATAGTACAATTGTCAATAAGCTTTTGGCTTTCCAAAACTCAAAGCCATTTATTCAGGAGTACCGAAAAACCAAAAAGAGAATTTATGTGCAACAGAGACAGACCTATAAGGTAAACGCCCCAATAGCCGGCCATCTTAGAGAACAGGAAACTGTAAAGT